>CAUYMX010010575.1:0-17188 GCA_963573855.1 Lepilemur septentrionalis | reverse complement strand
AAGAAATACAGTCAATTTCCGATAATGATGTTTCAACGACAGACCACATATATGACCATGGTCCCATAAGATTATAACACCATGTATTTACTGTACCTGTTCCATGTTTAGATATTTTTAGATGTACAAATACTTACCATTGTGTTACTTTTTTTTTTTTTTTTTTTGATACAGATTCTCACGCTGTTGCCCGGGCTGTAGAGGGCCATGGCATCAGCCTAGCTCTCAGCAACCTCAAACTCCTGGGCTCAAGAAATCTTTCTGCCTCAGCCTCCTGAGTAGCTGGGACTACAGGCATGCGCCACCATGTCCAGCTAAATTTTTACATATATTTTTAGTTGGCCAATTAATTTCTTTCTATTTATAGTAGAGATGGGGGTCTCGCTCTTGCTCAGGCTGGTCTTGAACTCCTGACCTTGAGCGATCCACCCGCCTTGGCCTCCCAGAGTGCTGGGATTACAGGCGTGAGCCACCGTGCCCAGCCCACTGTATTACAATTGTCTACAGAGTTCAGTGCAATCACATGCTATGCAGGTCTGTAGCCAGGAGCAATAGGCTATGCCATACAGCCTGGGTATGTAGTAGGCTGTACCGTCTAGGTTTGTGCAAGCACATGCTATGATGCTCACTTGCTAACAAAATTGCCTAATGATGCATCTCTCAGAACATATCCCCATATCCTGGTCATTAAGCGATGCGTGACTATACACAGAGCATTCAGCTTTTCTTAACAAGGTGTGCCCTCAGAAGAAACTAGCTAACTAGTTAACCTACCTGACCTGGGGAAGGGTAAATAGCCAGCTCAGCCGGTTCTAACCTTCCATGTGGAGCAAAGGAAATACCCAACTCCAGCCCACACTAACCATCCCGTCCAACCTAAATGGGGAAGGGGGTGAACTGAGAAGCACATGTGAAATTCACAATCCACAGGCACAGGCTCTCTTACGCTTTAAATTTAGACATGAGACTAGCAACAAAGAAGCAATCAAGGGTGAGCAGCAGGTGAGCGAGCAAAGCTTCATCTGTATGTACAGCTACTCCCCATCACTCACGTGACCGCCTAAGCTCTGCCTTCCCCAAGCCCAGCCCCTCACCTGCCTTCATGGAAAATTGTCTTCCATGAAACCAGTCCCTGCTGCCAAAAATGCTGGGGATAGCTTCTCTACAAGACTGAGGCCTAATCATGGAAGTTGAACACTTCCCTTCCCCCAGCACCTTACCACCCCATCACTAAAGACCTATGTCTAGCAGTTCCTTTTACTCGGTACATTATGTTTGGCCAGCAAGAAAAAAAATTACAAGTCATACTAAAAGGCAAAAAACACGGTGTGAAGAGACAGAGCAAGCACCAAAATCAGACTCAGGTATGGCAGGGATGTTGGAATTACCGGACCCAGAAAGTTTAAAAACTATGATGAATATGCTAAGAGCTTTAATAGGTAAAGTAGACAACATGCAAGAACAGGTGGGTAATGTAAGTGGAGAGGTGGAAAAGTCTAAGAAAGTATCAAAAAGAAATGCTAGAGATTGAAAACACAGTAACAGAAATGAAGACTCCTTTTGATGGGCTTATTAGCAGACTGAACACAGATGAGGAAAGAATGTCTGAGCTTGAGTATATCTCAGTAGAAGCCTCCAAAACTGAAAAGCAAAGAGGAAAAAGTCTAAAAAAACACCTCCAGAGTATCCAAGAACTGTAGGACAACTATACACATAATGGGAATACCAAGAGAATAGAAAGTAAAGAAGAGAATATTGGAGACAATAATAATTGAGAATTTCCCCTGAATTAATGTCAGACTCAAAACCACAGACCCAGGAAGCTCAGAGAACACCAAGCAGGATAAATGCCAGAAAAACTATACCTAGCCATATTATTTCCAAACTACAGAAAACCAGACATAAATAAAAATACTGGAAGAAACCAGAAGGAAAAAAACACCTTACCTGTAGAGGAGCAAAGACAAAAATTACATCCAACTGCTCCTCAGAAACCATGCAGGCAGGAAGAGAGTGGAGTGAAATATTGAAAGTGTTGAGAGAAAAAACCCACCGACCTAGGATTCTGTACCCTGTAAGATTATCCTTCAAAAGTGAAGGGGAAATGCAGACTTTCTCAGAAAGTAAAAGGATGGAAAAAGATATACCGTGGAAACAGCAACCGAAAGAGAGCTGGAGTAGCTATATTAGTACCAGATAAAATAGACTTTAAGAGAAGAAATAGCACTGGAAAGAAAGAGAGACATTTCATAAGAATAAAAAGGTCAACACATCAAGAAAATATAACAATCGGAACGGTATTAATATATGTACTCAACACTAGAAAATCAAAATTATGGAGAAAAAGCCGATATAATTGAAATAAGAAACAGAACTAGACAGGAAATGAGTAAGAATATAGAGCACCCTACTATTTGACCTAACTGACCGTTATGGACCAGCCCACCCAATGATGGCAGAATATACACTCTTTCCAAGCACACTCGGAATATTCTTTGCATAGTGTCAGTATCACAGCCAGTGAGGTTTATCTGAGGTGAGAAAACCTCATTGCTAACTGAAAACCTTTTCCAATAGCCCGCAGTGACGACTTGCAGTATAGACGGCATCGGCAAATTTTGACAGTCTCTGTAGAGGCTGAATAAAAAATAAAATAAAACAACAGGATGAAAAAAGGGCAAGTGTCAAGAAATATAAAATGATGGAAATCACACAAACTATGTTTTCTGACCACAGTAGGATTAAATTAGACATAAAAAACAGCAGGAAATTTAGGAATTCTATAAATGTTTGAAAATTAAACAATATCCTTTTAAATACCTCTTGTATTAAAGGAGAAATCACAAGGGACAAGTTTTCTGAAGGGCCATTGTATCTGTAACAATCTTGCAGTCTCAGGCTTAAGTAACTTGTCTCCTGACTAGTAAGCAGTTGACCCAGGACTCACACAGAGATCTGTCCAGCCCGGAAATCAGCACCTTGAACACTTACTTCCCTAAAGCTATGGACTGAATGTTTGTGTTTCCCCAAAATGCTTAGGTTGAAACCCTAACCCCCAATGTGATGATATTAGAAGTTGGGGCCTTTGGGAGGTAATTAGGTCATGAGGGTGGGGCCCTCACAAACAGGATTAGTGCCCTTGTAAGAAGAGACATGAGAGCTTGCCTCCTCTCTTTCTGCTTTCCAGCACGTGATGATGCAACAAGAAGGTGGCCACCTACAAACAAGGAAGCGGGCCCTCTCCAGATACCAGATCTGCCAGCACCTTGATCCTGGACTTCCCAGCCTCCAGAACTGTGTGAAATAAATGTTTGCTGTTGAAACCACCCAGTCTGTAGTATTTTTGTCATAGCAGTCCAAACAGACTATGACACCAGTGGAGGCCGTGGAGTAATATCTGAGGAAAAATCCCGCAACAGCTTCTGTTTTCCCTCCTATTCCCATCCCCTAAATATGGGCTTATTAATGACACACAAAATCCACGTGAGGGGCTCGGGAACCTCTGTTTCCCATAGAAATTCATTTTTTTTTTCCCCAAGGGAAAGAAGAAAGCTAGAGATGACAGAAAAGAATGTAAGTCCTATTTAATTCAATGTTCCAATTCACAACTCATAATATTATTTCATTAGAGCTTATCCTTCAAAATGTCTCATCCGCAGGAATGCATTATTATTTAACTAGGTGTTCAAACCACACTTCAGAAGGACCCATTCATAATACATCACGATATTCTCGAAACCAGAATGTGGGTCATCTGGGCATTTTCTTTGTCCTGCTGTTTCTCAGAGCCAGTGTGCTCAGTGTTGGCACTAAATGTCCTCAGTCAGAAAGGGAGTCACAGGCCCACGCTGGGCACATTTATACTGCCAGGACATAGAGATCCGCACCCTGAGCCCCTTGATCTTCAGTTGAACACACTGGAGCCCAACAGGTTAGAGTGTTCGTACGATTCAGGAGGTGCTTTGTGCCGGCCTAGGAGCCCGGGCTTTGGGGTTTGAGTCCTAGCTCTGCATCACTTACCCTCCCGAGCCTGTTTCCCGTCCTCTGTGTACCGAGGATGGTGAAATCCACTTTACAGGGCTGTGGCGAGATCGAGATGATGTGTGGGAGTGCCAAGAAGAAGGCCCGGCACACATAAGTGATGCATGGGTGTCGTTACCAGTGTGGGGCAGAGCTGCTGCTGGGGCTTTGATTTCTGGGTTCCCAGCCCAACACCCTGAGCTCTTTCTCTCCCCAACTCGTCCCAGCCTGCTCGCCCCACCTCAGTTCATCGCCACCCTTCCAGCTGCTCGGTCCCCAAGTCCTGAAGCCCGTTTCTTTTTCTCCTACATCTAATCCATCAGCAAATCCTGCTGCCTTGACCCTCCAAATACGTCTAGAATCCAACCGTGTGTCCCTGCGGGCAGATGCCCGTCATCTTTCCCCTCCTGCCCGGCCTCCCTGCTCCTGCCCTGGCCTGGCTGTGGTCCCTTCCTCACTCAGCAGCCAGAGGGATGCTATTAAAACATGAGATCACTTTCTGCTTCTACTCAAGCCCTCTAGGGAAAACAGTTTGGCAGTTCCTGAACCTGTAGCCTGGGCAGACGCTGCGGCAATGGTGGCTCCTTGACCCAGAAGGGCTGGGAATGTCTGAAAAAGACAGGGAGGAAGTTGGATTTGGGACTGAGCTTCCAGAGGCCAGGGCTGCCAGCCGCTTCCAGGCCCTCAGAGCAGCACCGGCCTCTCCAGGCCTGTCGGGGATGGGAGTGGAAGTGTGGCCCGGGCTCCAAGGCCAAGGGGGAGATCAGGGCTTACCTTTCTCCCAAGCGTCTGCTCCTGGGACCCCAGTGTTCTCCCTGGGGGCTACCCTGGTCTCCCCAACCCTCAGGGAAACAGAAAGGGAAACTGGCTTCACGTCAGCCTATAAACCAGCAGGCCAGTTTATCAGAGCCCTTGGCAGACGGTTGCGCTGGAAGGCCTGGCTCTTCCTGCACCAAGGGCGTGTGAGGGGAGGGCAAGCTGTAGCCCCGCGGCAGGGACACGGGGTGAGCAGCGGAGCACTGGGCTGGAGACTTCATCCCAGTGGCTGACGTGGTGGGCAAGGTTCCTTTGGGGTTGGGGGAGAGATGGTGTAAGGAATGCAGGGAAGGAGAGTCCTAAAGGCCCAGGGAAGAAATCAAAGGAACTAAGGACTTTAGAAGCGTCTTTCCAACTTCTCTAAGGATTTGATGGGCCTCGTGACCAGGGTTTCCTCATGTTTCAGTTAGTTACCGCAGCATGAAAAATCACCTCAAAACCCAGTGGCTTGGAACAACTGTTGCTCTCAAGTCTACAGGTCATTTGAGTGGTTCTTCTGGTCCTGCCTGGGCTCGTTTTTGCATCTGTTATCAGTGGCAGGATCTGCTGATCTTGGCTGCTGTCGTTAGTTGCAGGCTGGTCTAGGATGGCCTAGACCAAGGCTGCCTCCCAGGATTATCCTGGGCCAAGTGTGGTAGTGGCCCCAGAGAGAGACAGATTATAAAGATGCGAGGCCTCTTGGGGGGAGGCCTATGCTGAAAGTGGACGTACCCGCCATTTCTTCCCCATTCTGTCAGCCGAGGCCAGTGATGAGGTCAAATTCAGAGTCAGTATGGGAGGGTAACAGCACAGGGTATGGACATAGGGAGGGGTGAAAAATTGGGGCCATAATCGATCTGCCATACCATACCACACCAGCCCCTATTTCAAATCTACCACCCCATTGGCAGAGAGGCCCAGAATGCAACAGAGTGACTGATTAAGACTTCCAGGTCCACAAGACTTGGACTCAAATCTATTGCCTTGTCTGACTGTGTTTGGGCAAATTACGTAACCACTCTGACCTCGGGTTCCTCATCTGTGAAAGAGGGATAATAACCCTCCCGCTCAGGGCTGCGAGGCTGTTTCTACACTAGGCCATGCAACACATTTATTGTCAACCCCAACTTGCCACACTTTGTGAAGGCACGATGTTCTCCATCGGCCCTTGGGAATTCCGACATAAAGGTTACAGGTGTAGTTACAGTGTCTTGCTTAGGAACTATTCCTGCTTCCAGCACTTGCAGTTGGAGCCCCCGTCTTGAGACTGCTGCGTCAGGCAGGGGAAAGGACAGTTGAGATGATGGGGGGTGGGAAAGGAAGAAGTAGAGCCACACCACCATCTTCCCCCACAGGAAGAGTTATATAGTTATGCCAGCGTCCTCCCACTGTGCGAGGAATTGTATAGAATCTTGTCCGACCTCCTCTTCCCCAAATCCACCAGAAAATTGGAGTAAACTCTCTGGTGGGGGTCCCCCCTTGCTGTCCTCATGTTGAGGGCAAGTGTGCACTCAGGAAGGCGTGTGGGGCAGCCCCTCGTGTCTGCATCTTCCCCTATTTCGACAACAGATATTTCCATTATCCATTCCAATTCTCTACCAAACTGCTGCTCTGAGGATATCTCTCTGCTCATTGCTGGGCACTATGAGCTGCAAAGTGTGTTCCTTGGTCTGAAGAAGTGACTCAGTTATCTAAATTGGTGCAATATTTTCTGTTCTGGTCCCTTCATAGTATTTTGGGCATTTGTGTCCACCATCTGGTAAGCAAAGCCTGGACCAGAGCAAATATTCCTGTCAGCATCCACTGTAGCCTCCCAGGGATCCTGGCATCATCTCGCCTTGCCAGCTACGTGCAATGCCTCCCGACCAGGGAAACTGCCCCATAGCCTTCTTATTGGCATTTTGTGCCTGAGTGCATGGAAGAGAAACATATCTAGATTCACGTCAATGCCCAGCTCTGCACTGCTGCAGTTCCCCCATATCCACTCATTTCATGGACCAAGGTGAGCACTTCAAGTGAACACACCAGGATATCCACTTGCCATCTCTAAGCAATTCCCAATTCTGGAAGGGAGTTCTTCTGACGGGCATTGACACGTCTTACTTTAATGCACCCCATTTTCTTCAGAATGGAGTGGCCCCTGACACTGATGTATGGCAATATGAACGGAGTATTGTCAACTAAGGAAGCTCACCTGAATTTCAGTGTCCAGAGTTTTTACTGGTGCTTCATTACACAGGGTATGAGTGATGGGCTTATTGCCCAGGTGGTTGAACTCAGTCTCCAGCCCCCACTCCACTTCCTGGAGGTCAAGCTGATGTCATCTGGCCTAAAGGGCCTACCATGAGTCACCTTGTTAGCATAAACTATCAAGTGTGGGCTAAGGAGCCCACCATGAATAATAAAGATACTCCCATCACTCAAGAAATTTCAAGGGCTTAGAGGTTGCCTCCTAGGAACCAGGGATAAAGGCCAGACTACTGTTTGGGTAAAGCTAACTTCTTAACTGCACACCTTTCATCTGCTTATGCTTTACAAAGGCAGGTACAACGAAAAACAAAAATAGCTACACTGAGAATGTAGATGTTAGACACTGTACATATATTTTGTCTAATTCTCACGACAACTCTGCAAAATTGGTGTTATTTAGTCCCATCGTACAGATAAGAAATTTGAAGCTTAGAAAGTTGCCCAAAGTTTTAGAGCTGGGAAGGAATAGATTTGATGATGTTGGCATAGTATACCACTTGGACTGTTGAATCTGTGTTGCCAACTTCATTCACTTATTCATTCACAGAATCTACAAACATTTATTCCAGGTTTTGTGCCTGGGACCATTTTAGGTGCAGATATAGCAACGAATAAAGCAGACAAAAGTCTTGCACACGTGGGGTTGATAATCTAATGAGACAGACAGACAATACATAAATACATAAAATACATATTTTGAATAGTGACATTGCTATGGAAACAATAAAGCAACACAACATGCATACCTTGTTTGCACCTTTATTCAAACATATCAACTGTAACAAGACATCTTTTAGACAACTGGAAATTTGTATGTGGACTGTTATATGACACAATTAATTTTGTTAGATCTGATGACAGCATGGTGTCTGTGTTTCAAAAAAAAAAGTACTTATTAAAGATGCAGATTGTATAAAGAATACCCTACAGACCAATAAGAAAAGTGCAGGTAACTCAATGGAAAAAATGGGTAAAAGCCTTGAACAGGCATGGCGCAGAAAAGTAAATGGCCAATAAGCATATGAAAAGGAGCTCTACTTCATCATCAGGCATCAGGGAAATGAAAATTAAAACCACAGTGCTACACTGCTACACATCCACACAAAGGTTAAAATTTAAAAGGCAGGCAATCCTAGGTACTAGGAAACAGAACTCATACACTGCTGGTGGGTGTGTAAAATTGGTCCAAACTGCAGTGTCCACAATAACTAAAAATATGCATACCTTATAAGCCAGCAATTCTATTTCTAAGTGTATGTGTACGTACATATACCCAACACAAAGCCATGTAAATGCTTACCAAAAACGCGCACAAGAATGTTTATAACAACACTATTCTTAACATCCCAGAACTGAGAACTATCCAACTGCCCGGTAACAGTAAAATGGATAAACAAATTGTGTTATAGTCGCACACTGGGCATTTGGAATAATAAACAACACAGATAAATCTTTAAAAAATATTGAGCAAAAAAGCAGGTGCAAAGGACTCAATACCATATGACTCCATTTATGTAAAGTTCAAAAACAAGCAAAACTAATCTACGCAGACAGAAGACACAACAGTGGTTATCACTGCAAAGACAGCGACTGGAAAGCAGGATGAGGGATCTCGGGGGGCTGTATTGTCCCGTTTCTTCACCTGGATGCCAGTTAAATAGATGAGTTCAGTTTGGGAACAGTCACCAAGCTGCGCGCGGAGGATGTGCGCACTTTTCTGTATCTATTATTATACTTCAAGACAACGTTTTTTGAAAAATCATGTAGGGGCGTCTTGGTTTCCTCCCCTGAGGGGCCAGTGACATGACCAGTATCTGAAGTCCCTGCCATTCTGAATAAGAGGCACACAGAGCACTGTGGATTCTTGGCTTAAAAAAGAAAGAGTAGAAAATGCTCTTTCTCAACTCACAGCTACAACCTCTATATTTAAACATACCGACATGGACATAGCAGGTTCCCTGGCTCGTGGAAGGGAGTGATCTACTCCAAATAAATTGGGCAAAGCTGTAGATGAGAAAGCGTGACATCTTCCCCGAGGCATTACGAACGTTAATAACGACTCTTACTGTGTCTTGTGCAACAGAACATTTTTGTATTATATCATAATGCCAGTCAAGTCGTGGCTTCATTTTGAGACCAATCGTTGAGAATTTAAAGAGAAAAAAAATGAAATACTTTAAGTGTAGATATCATGGGCTATTTAAAAGCCAAAAATTATTATACCTTTTCAAAGCAGAAATGAACTGGGAGGCTGAGGCGGGAGGATCACTCAAGGTCAGGAGTTCAAAACCAGGCTGATCAACAGCAAGACCCCCGTCTCTACCAAAAATAGAAAGAAATTCATCGGACAACTAAAAACATATAGAAAAAATTAGCCAGTCATGGTGGCACATGTCTGTAATCCCAGCTACTCAGGAGGCTGAGGCAGGAGGATCGCCTAAGCCCAGGAGTTTGAGGCTGCGGTGAGCTAGGCTGACACCATGGCACTCTAGCCTAGGCAACAGAGTGAGACTCTGTCTCAAAAAAAAAAAAACAAAAAAAACAAAAAAAAAACGAACGAAAAGGTGACTAAAGCATCCTACAGATTTTAAATTCTAATAAGAATAGTAACTATAACCCACATAAACGAAAAGCTCTTTAGGATCCTCAATAAGTTTTTTTTAAAGAGTAGGGGATTCTTGAGACCAAAAAAGTGCAAAAAACCACTGGAGATTATTCCCAGCCTTGTTAATAGGTTTACTGCCTCCTATGACCTCATAAGGAGCTATTGCTTTGGATTTCCAAGCACTTGTACAAGTCCCTGGCTGGACCGAGCTTACTGGTCCTTCTAGCTTCTAGTCTTTTATTTTTACTTTTCTAATTTTTTCTTTATTCGTTTGATTCAATTTTTCCTTTTTAGTTTGTTTTTATTTGCTTTTGTTATGTTTATTTTTGTCTGATATTGTGTTTTGATTCCATTATGGAGACCAGTTCAGTTCCTTCCAAATTGCTGCAAAAGGCATTAATTCATCCTTTTTATGGCTGAGTAGTACTCCCTGGTATACATGTACCCCCTTAGTATTTTGAAATTTAAAAAATAATAATAAAGATCGATTTATCAAGTGAACTTTGGAAGTGATTTTCTTTTGAGGTGGTTTGGACCAAGCTTCTTATCAGTTTTTCCCAAATTTAAGCCGACCTGGAGACACCTGGACTCTAAGCCCAGCAGTAAGTCCAACATGCTGCAGGGCCTCTCAGCCAACTCTGCTGAGGAGAGACCCATAATGGCCACTAGGATCCCCGAGACCACCGCTGAGAGTAGCGTGGCCAAAGTGAAACTGGTCCAACACAACCCCACTGAGAAAGCAGCAGCCGTGAGTTTTGTCAACGAGCCTCAACTGAACTTCTCCAGCCTTGACACCATCCTGCAAAGTAGGAATCACGAAGGCTCAGACCATCCCACTGTAGTGAGATATCTGCTGTAATCGACACTGAAGAAGCTCTCTGCCTTATCATGAAGTGCACTATTGGAGGAGAAGTATTTGAGTACCTAGTGGCTCATGGCATTAGGGAAGAAAAGAAGCCCAAATTCTACCAATAGTGTCTGCTGTGCAAGCTGTCACCAGAAGTGTATTGTCCATGACACATAATGGCAGAAAACTGCTCTTGGAGGTGACATGAACATCAGATTTTGGCTTCAGCAACAAATTCACCTTTCACAACAAGCTCAGCACCTTCTGTGGCAGACCTCTTATGCTGCCCCAGAATCCTTCCAGGGACAAAAGTCTGACCGCGTGGCTGTATGGAGTTTGCGAGTTATTCCATATACACTAGTGAATGCATCCTTGCCTTTTGAGGGACAGAACTTCAAGGAGCTGTGGGAGCAGGTGCCGAGCAGAATATGTTCTATTCCCTCCTCCGCGCCCATGGAGGGTGACAACTTGCTCAAGGGATTTCTCATTCTCCATCCCAGGGAGAGGCGTACATTAGATGACATTGTGAAGGAGCCATGGATAGATGTGGGCATAAACATGAGGAACTTAAGCCCCACATGGAGTTACTCTCTGGCTACAAGGACCTCCAACAGGCTAAATTCGTGGCATCTGTGGGTTACAGACAGGAAGAGATGCAGGACTCGTTCATGGGCCAGAAGTACAATGAAGCAGTGGTCAACTACCTGCTCCTCATTTCTAAGAGATAGGAGGTGGAGGGCTATGCCATCACCCCCAAACCCCCATTTCAGCTGATCTTACCAGCAGTGGTGCCTTCCCATCCCAAGGTACTGCACAGGGTCTCTGCCAACCCCAAGCAGTGGAGTTTCAGCAGCCTGCCATTCCCACCCTGCACCGCTACTCTAAGGACACTCAGAGGAGCAACACGGATCCCAAGGAGGGTTGGGAGACAGGGCGGAAGGCCAGCAGGACAGCCAATACGCCCGCCAGCCCCTACCCGGCCTGGGGGGGAGAAGACCGTCCCTGTCCCCTCCTGAACAGAGACCTCTCCGCCCACATAAATCAGAGCAGGGACTCCCCGCTTTGGGAGAGCCAGCCTTGGCCAGACCCCCACCCAAAACAGCAGAGACAGCCTAACCGCCCAGGGTCTGGGGCCTCCAGGGCTCTTGCTTCCCACCCCTTCCCTGGTCTCCCCAGTGCACCTGCTCTAGGAATCCAAGTCTGCGCCGCACCCCACGGAGAGCAGCTGGGAGGTGCCACCGCCGGGCACAGCCCCCAGCGAGTCCCTGCAGCCGCCCCTCTACCCACATCCCAGCAGAAGGGTGTATAGCAGGGATGGGACCAGTCTCTCCCCGTGTCCAAAGGAAACTCTGTCTGCGCTGGGCAGCCGGGCAGATGCCAGCCCCAGAAATTTTGCGCATTGGTGTGACACCAGCCTCTCCCTCTGGCAAAGGCCACGACAGCAGGGAACCACTGTGAGCTTCTTCAGCAAGTTCAGGTTCACGTTTACAAGAAGAAATCTGTGCTTCGGGTTTGCTAGAAGGAACCTGACTGACCCTGAAAGCGAAGACAGAGAGGACACTGCGACCTCACATGCGTCCAGCAGAGGCGGTGACCAAAGCGTGAGAGCCTTTCCGAGGGCAAGCCGTGCTCACTGTCCCCAAGGCGAAGGCTGCGCGGACACGGGCTGGGCATGAGCAGCCGCAGGGACGCTGCGTGGACCTGAGCTGCGGGCGATGGGACTCGGGGTGGGAGGGAGGACGCGGCTCATCCCGGGGTGCCTCTCCACCGGGTCCAGGGGGATGCAGAGCCAGCACCTCCACGGCCTTCGCCAGCGTTGCCTCGACCTCTGGCTCCACCTTCGTGGGGGATGGGAGATGGTGCTGTACAATAGACAAAGTCCAAAGAGGACAAACAGACGTTTTATTCAGAGCACCACTACCTGCCCTTTCTCTTCTCCACGGCTTCCCCTCGGTTGGCATTATTCTGACACCAGCTAGTTCACAGCAGTGGTGAGTCCCACCCCACCCCACTGTCTCTTCTGTCTTCCTCATCGTCCCTTCCTGACAGTGCCACCCCTCCATGGGCTTGGGGACAAGCGAGGCACAGTGGCTCTCAGTCTGTGGACCTCATGGCCTGTGTGAAAGTGGGTGGTTATGGGCACTTGGGTCTTGGTGGCCCCATGTCCCTCAATTTATTTCTCTGCTGTGAGGCCACTATAGATTTTTAATCGAAGAGGATGGGAAGGTGTTAGAGGGCTGTCACAAAGAATTGGCATAACCTGACTTACGTTTTAACAATATCCCTGTGTTTGATAAAGTGTTTAGGGGACCAAGGGCAGAAGTAGGCAGACACTAGGAAATATCGCCATGACGCAGGTGCCCAGGGTCGTGGAAGCAAAGGTGGGAAGAGGAGTGCGCCCCTGTGGCTGGCAGCTTGTGCCTGCTGCCCTGGCAGTCAGCTGGCCTGCTTTCGACACCTCCAGCAGGGCTCTCTCTGCCTCCCAGGCCGACTATGGCCTTATATCCTCTTCTCTGCACTTCCTCTCCCAGGCCCCCTCTTCCGCTGATACCAGAAGATTTAAGTAACAGAGGCCGAAGGGAGAATTATGAGATTTAAGTTAATAAATATAGAACTAAAGAAGAGATGACACAGAGGAAGAGAAGACCATCAGCTTCCACTGCACCGGGCTGGAGCTTGGCATCTTTATCTCCCCTTGGGTGAGACAATCCCTCCTTCTCACTGTGGCTAATAAGGCCGAGAAAATCCCAAACATGTAAGTGATTTCATATGCTAAGCAGACCGAAAAAGTCACAAGTGTCCATAAAAAAAAAGTTTATCAGATCTGGACTAGTGAATGTCCTATGATTATAACATTATTAGACTGATTTCCTTCTGTGGGCTCTAATGCATATGACCAGAAGGAAATTACAAAAGAAAAATCACCCGCCTCAGAGAACTACTTTAAATGACAACACTTGTTTGGAGATTTGCTTAAATATTATTGTCAATAGCATGATAAATTTTTATAAAACAATGTTTGTGATAGATATGTAGACAGACAGAACACTCAACCCTTTACAGTATCATTGGACACCCCCTTTGATCCAGCTGTAACTGGAGATCAAAAAACCCTGGAATTTCGAGGTATTTAAACAAATAAGTTACTTTTGGGTTTCAGTTAGATTGACATGAGCTTCTGTCACTGGCATCAGAGACAATCTGGAATAAACAAACAACCACGTGAATAACATAGGCACTCAACATTTGCTGACTGTATTGGTTTGGGAGAGAGACGTAAGTCACACCAGAAGGAAACGGGGAACACAAATGAAAATGATTGTAGATTTGTTTTAATGGCCCTACACCTGGGAGAGCTTTAATAAATTTTGCTTTCTATATTTTTTCCTTAGTTTTTAAGGTTTCATTTTCCCTAATGTGTGTAAGTGGGACACACGTATGTTTAACAAAAGAGAAAGAGGTCCTACTGTATTTTGAAAAACTTTTTAAGTTCTAGGCAAACCAGGTATTATTCATTCCTGGAAAGGAAGAAACTTTGACATAGATTTAATGTCAATGTGTGAAATAATAGATTTTACAATTTAAGCTATTTATAAATATGAGGGGGAAAGGAGTAAAAGTCATAAAATTAAGGCTCAACTAAGCATCTGAGTCTGGTGCTGATGCTCTCTTGCCCTCAACACACACACACACACACACACACACACACACGGTTACTTTGCTCTAAGAAGACATAAGGTTGGACTCAAACAGTGTATAAAAATGTATATAAGAATTCTATAGGCCGGGCGTGGTGGCTCACGCCTGTAATCCTAGCACTCTGGGAGGCCGAGGCGGGAGGATCGCTTAAGGTCAGGAGTTCGAAACCTGCCTGAGCAAGAGTGAGACCTCGTCTCTAGTATAAATAGAAAGAAATTAATTGGCCAACTAAAAATACGTAGAAAAAATTAGCCGGGCATGGTGGCACATGCCTGTAGTCCCAGCTACTCGGGAGGCTGAGGCAGGAGGATCGCTTGAGCCCAGGAGTTTGAGGTTGCTGTAAGCTAGGCTGATGCCACGGCACTCTAACCTGGGCAACATAGTAAGATTCTGTCTCAAAAAAAAAAGATTTCTATAATTCCCACCTACCATCAAAAAATGAACATGAACATTTACCTCTACTCCCTCCTATAACTCTACCAAAATGAGCACACGGGGATTAATTTAAAAGGTCAAACCACAGAATAAATAGAAGTGGCAAGAAGGCAACAGCAATACAATTTTGGAAGCAAGAATGCAGATGTTTGAGCAGTAACTTTTAGCAAACAGGAGAAAGCCAAGCAAGACCTAAGCCAACAGTGGCAGAGGTGCAGGCAGGCTCCCTCCTGCCACAGATCCCTCAAAAGCTCTGGACGGGAGGCAGCAGGAGGCCAGCAGTGGAACAGGTAGGGTGAAGTCTGAATACAGAATGGTTAGAAGCCCATATCCCCTCCCCACTGGCAGAAGACTGGAGATTTACTCTCTGGAGATGTTGATTCTGGAAAGCTCTGGACTTAAGGGACAGAGTCATCCCTGTAGGCAGGAATAAGTGAGAGTCTACACCCTAAACAATGAGACCCTCTGGCCCACTTGTACACTTGGCTCCCAGAATACTGGTGGTTAATTTAGGGTGCAGCAATCAGGCTACCTTTGTTGCCTCCTGCGTATATGTTTCCAACTCTTTACAATGACATGTATTATTTATGTATGTAAACAGAATCAAAGAGGTAAATTATTTCTGACTTTGATAGACCAAGAGCCAAAGAATGTGTTGATTTGCTCCAACAACCAAACGACATGACATCTGGAACAGCAGCTAAATATGATTAAATTGATAATAATCCACTGCCATTCACCACGATCCATCTGCCCTTTGCATGGATATAATTGAGCCATCCATACTTTAAAGGGGAGGAAACTGGGGTGGTAGGATCACAGAAGTAATAAATATCTGGCCGGAATCCAAACCAGTCTGTCTGGTTGCAAAGGCTGAGCCCACGTCCCCACCCCGTAAGACCTTAGTGGCTCTGTAGTAATCTCATCAGGTTGCCATCCACAAACCCGGACCTGCACATTCATTACTAGGAATTAGTCTCATTTTTTGGTACAGAATAAAAAATTTTTGAAAACTCACTCACCCTCTCTCAAATAGTAAATGGGGCAAAGCAAGCGCCCAAATAAGAATCAATCCTTCTCCTACAATATTTAAATGATTTCTGGTCACGTCGTGACTGCTTTCTAGACAGCCGTTTGGTAACGGATCAACATCTCTAACGGCCGCGCTGGGGCGCGGGGGCCGCGGAGGGGCGCAGCGTCCGCGTGTCCGAGTGTCCGTCACTGTCCACTGTCGCCGGGAGGGTCCTCGCAGCCCCGCGTCTTCAGCCCCAGCTCCCGCGGCTTGGGGCCTCGGAGTTTGGCCGAGCTGCGTGAGGCGTTTGCCAGGAGATACTTTGGAACCAAGAAAAATTCATTTGTAAATTGCCCAGCAAGGGTAAAAAGATCGTAGAGTCTGTGGACAACCGTGAACTGTGAGCAAAGGCAAAAGCAGACGCGGGAGTTGATGTGGACACAGATAAGGGCCCCCTTTCTGCCCAGATACTTGCCACTGCATCTCTAGTCCCTGGCTGCTGCTCTGTGGATAACAGCAGGTCCTGTAACCAGCCTCACAAAACCAGGGACTGTCCATCTCCTCAACGGGATGAAGAGATTTCAGAGGGGGACTCGGTAAGGGGCAAGCCACAGCTTCCGGCAGCAGAGGCAGCACAAGGAAAATTATCAGGGATAAAGAGGGACACTGGGTAATGATAAAATGATCAATTTTCCAAAAAGACATAGGAATCTTTTCTTTTTCAAGACAGAGTCTAGCTCTGTCACCCTAGTGCAGTGGCATCATCCTCAAGAGATCCTCCTCCCTCAGCCTCCCCAGTAGCTGGGACTACAGGTGTGCCCCACTGCATGCAGCTAATTTTTCTATTTTCAGTAGAGATGGGGTCTTGCTATGTTTGTCAGGCTGATCTCGAACTCCTGAGCTCAAGTGACCCTCCCTCCTTGGCCTACCAGGTTGCTAGGATTACAGGTGTGAGCCACCACCCCCAGCCAGTAATCTTTATTTTTCTATTTTTTTTATTTTTTTATTTTTTTTGAGACAGAGTCTCACTCTGTTGCCCGGGCTAGAGTGAGTGCCGTGGCGTCAGCCTAGCTCACAGCAACCTCAAACTCCTGGGCTTAAGCAATCCTTCTGCCTCAGCCTCCCGAGTAGCTGGGACTACAGACATGCGCCACCACGCCCAGCTCATGTTTTCTCTATATATCTTTAGTTGGCCAATTAATTTCTTTGTATTTATAGTAGAGACGGGGTCTCACACTCTTGCTCAGGCTGGTTTCGAACTCCTGACCTTGAGTGATCCACCCACCTCGGCCTCCCAAAGTGCTAGGATTATAGGCGTGAGCCACCGTGCCCGGCCACAGTAATCTTTAATATGTACGAACCAAGCAACTGAGCGTCAAAATATATGAAGCAACAACTCATAGAATTACAAGGAAAAATAGACAAATCCACTGTTATAGTTGGATACCTCAACACCCCTCTAACAGAAGTGGACAAATCCGGCAGGCTGAAAATCAGTAAAGAAGCAATTGAACTGAATAGCAGC
>CAUYMX010010569.1:0-15288 GCA_963573855.1 Lepilemur septentrionalis | reverse complement strand
ACTAAGATCAAGGTGCTAGCAGACTCTGTATCTGTTGAGGGTTCACTTCGTGGTCTGTGGATGGCCACCTTCTTGTGTCTTCACATGGTGGAGAGCAGAGAGAGATAATTTGCTTTGTGTCTCCTCCTCCTCCTCCTTCTTCTTTAAACTAAAGCCAAAGAATGGGGATTTTTTAAAAAAAATTTTTCTTTTTCGAACTCCTGATCTTGAGCGATCCTCCCACCTCGGCCTCCCAGAGTGCTAGGATTACAGGCGTGAGCCACCGCACCCGGTCAAATTTTTCTTTTTTATGACACAGGGTCTCCTTCTGTCACCCAGGCTGGAGTGAAGTGGTACAATCAAAGCTTACTGTAACCTCAAACTCCTGGACTCAAGTAATCCTCCCACCTCAGCTTCCTGAGCTTCCTGCAGCTGGGACTACAGGTGAATGTCACCACACCCAGCTAGTTTCAAAAATTTTTTAGAGAAGGTGTCTTGCTATGTTGCTCGCACTGGCCTCAAACTCCTGGCCTCAAGCAATCCTCCCAAAGTGCTGGGATTATGGGCATGAGCCACCACACCAGGCCTTGTGTCTCTTTTTCTAAGGGCACTAATCCCACTCATGAGGGTTCACCCTCATGACCTAATTACCTCCCAAAGGCCCCACCTCCAAATGCCATTGCATTGGGAATTTAGGCTTCAACGTATTAATTTTGCAGGGACACCAACGTTTAGTCCATAGCACCTTAATAAATTGGTTCTTTTAAAAGTTGTATAAAAATATGACAAATTTATATATAATCTCATTGGATGTAAAATTAAAAGTATAAAACATAGGCTCTTCATGTATATGAAGCCTAGGCCAAAAGTCTCCCCTGGCCACTGAGCGTCCCACCTTTACCTGCCTGAGGCCCTATAGTTAGCAGAAGTTGACCTGGTCAGAATTAGGGAAACGCCTTTAGGCAATGAGGAGGGGACCCTGATTTAAGTTGTGTTCCAAGAGCCTGTGTCAGAGCCAGACTGTTGACGACAAGAACAAGGGCTGCTAAGATGGCAGTATCCAGGTGTTTTCTTTCTTTTTTTTTTTTTTTATTTGAGACAATCTCACTCTGTTGCCCCGGCTGCAGTGAAGTGGTGTCATTATAGCTCACTGTAACCTCAAACTCCTGGGCTCAAGTGATCCTCTGCCTCAGCCTCCTAAGTAGCTGGGACTACAGGTGTGTGCCACCCATGCCCGGCTAACTTCTCTATTTTTTTGTAGAGAGGGGGTCTTGCTTTTGCTCAAGGCAGTCTTGAACTCCTGAGCTCAAGCAATCCTCCTGCCTTGGCCTCCCAGAGTGCTAGGATTACAGTCATGAGCCACTGTGCCCAGCCAACATCCAGTTTAGACATCTTACCAGGGTCCTGTGGTAAGTAGGGGCTGATGAGAACCATCTGTGGGCTGAAAGGAAAGGCCCATAGTATAAAGATGGAAGATCTTGAACAGAGAAGGGATCGTGAATGGTCCAGAAGCTATGTAATGTATTTGGGGGTCAGGATTGACACTGGCAAGGGAGAAAGTTACACGAAGAAAAGAAGTGGGACTGGGCAGAGAGGCAAGGTGAGTTGGACCTGGAGAAGCTGAGATACCCCTGCGGTGTGCTCTCTACTCGCAAAGGTGACTGGGGCACCAGCCTCCCTCCTACATGGGGGCCCTCATGTCACGATCAACATGCTGCTGGCTCAGTCCCGGAAGGCAGACCCATCTGGTGTTGCACATGAGCATGGTGTGGTTATAACAACTGCAGATTCTACAGACAGACCACATAGAGAGCCACTGGTGACCGTAGCAAGTATATTAGCCAGGGTTCGCCAGAGAAACAGAACCAACAGATCTATCTATCTATCTAAAAGGAGATTTATATCGTTTTTCGGCCTTTTGGTTAAGATCAAGTGTAAAAGGAGAGTTATTAGTTTATTAAGTATGAAATGTCCAATTTCCTTAAGTACTAAATTTGATAGTTGATCTCTCTGACATTTCACTTTGACACTTTTGTTTTATTTTTATTATGAAGGTACCTCCTCAGTCTTTCAAACACACATCTTCGCTTGTGATTATATTTCAAATTTTTTTCAGAGCAATTTTTGTGAAACTATGGATAAGTCAAAAGTTCGTGTTATTTTTTAATATGAGTTCTGTCATGGAACCAACACAGAGCGGACAGCTCAAAATACCAACGAAATGTCTGGGAAGGATGTGGCTAATGAATGCACAGTACATCAATGGTTTGAGAAGTTGTGTTCTGGTGATTTTAATCTTGAAAATGAGCCATGTGAGTAACCTGTGACCAAGGTGGATAATGATGAGCTCAAAGCTGTAGTGGAAGCGAATCCATCTCAACCTACATGTAAATTAGCAGCAAGGTTTGACATTACTATTCCAACAATATTGGAGCATTTGGAACAAATGGGCAAGGTAAAGAAGCTGGACAGATGGGTTCCCCATGAATTAAACAAGTGTCAGAAGGGAAATCATCTTGAAGCTTGCCTTTCTTTGCTGTCATGACATAAAGGCGAACCATTTCTACACTGTATTGTTACATGTGACGAAAAATGGACTCTTTTTGACAATCACAAGCATTCAGCACAATACTTGGATAAAGATGAAGTGCTGAACCACAGTCCAAAACTGAATATTCATCCAAAATAGCTAATGGTGTCTGTTTGGTGGTCAACGCTGGTATTATTCACTACAGCTTCATGAAACCTGGTCAGTCAATTCTAGCAGATGTCTACTGCATCCAATTGGATGAAATGATGTGGATGTTTGTGATTAAGCAGCTGAGATTGGTCAATAGAGACAAGCCAATCCTCTTGCAAGACAACACTCGACCACATGTTGCACAAACAGCAGTGCTCAAACTACAGAAGCTGGACTTGGAAACTCTCTGTCATCCACCGTATTCAACAGACCTTGCACCAGCTGACTACCACTTCTTCTAGGCTTTGGACCACTTCTTGCAAGGAAAAATGTTCAATTCTTAACAAGCTGTGGAAAATGCCTTTCGTGATGTTGTCACCACTTGCTCTTGAGGCTTCTTTGCTGCTGGCATAAACAAGCTACTGTTAAGATGGCAAGACTGTGTTGATAGTTTAGGCACATACTTTGGTTAATTGTACTGTTTCTTGTCTGAGATATAATAGACTACATTTTAATTCAAAATCAGACCTTTCATTTTTAATGACCTTACTATTATGAGAAATTGGCTCACACAATTATGGAGGCTGAGAAGTCCCACGACCCACCATCTGCAAGCTGGAGACCCAAGAAAGCTGGTGATGTAGTTCAGTGTGACTATGAAGGCCCGAGAGCAAGGGGAGCAGATGCTGTAAATCCCAGACCAAGGGCAGGAGAAGATGAATGAGATGTCCCAGCTCAAGCAGTGAGACAGAAAAACCAGGGCAAATTCCTCCTTCCTCTGCCTTTTGTTTTATTCAGGCCCTCAACAAATTGGATGGTGCCAGGCACATCGGGGAGGGCAAGCTACTTTGCTGAGTCTACCAATTCAAATGCTCATCTCATCTGGAAATACCCTCATGGACACACCCAGAAACAATGTTTAATTTGAGCACCATGTGGCCCACTCAAATCGACACATCAACATCACAGCAAGGAAAGTCTCAGGAGATGGATAGAGATGGAAGCCCAATTGAAGAGACCCATGGAGGGAGCAGAATTTAAGGAAAAGAAGATGGTGAATGTTGACAACATTTGAAAGGGATCGCCCTACTTCACACCCATTAGGATGGCTATTGTCAAAAACAAACAAAGCTCCAAAAAACAGAAAATAACAAGTGTTGGCAAGAACATGGAGAAATGGAGCCCTTGTGCATTGCTGGTGGGCATGTAAAATAGCACAGCAGCTGTGGAAAATGATATGGCAATTCCTCAAAATATTAAACATGGAATTACCATATAATCCAGCAATTTCACATCTGGATATATACCCCAAAGAATTGAAAGCAGGGATTCAAATATGTCCATTGCAGCATTACTTACGATAGACAAAAGATGGAAATAACCCAACTGCCCGACAACAGATGAATGGGTAAACAAATGTGGCATCTACATACAATAGAATATTATTCAGCCCCTAAAAGGAAGGCAACTCTGACTCATGCTACAACATGGATAGACCTCAAAGACGTCCCAAGTGAAATAAGACAGTGGCAAAATGGCAGATATTGTATGATTCCACTCACATGAGATGCCTAAAGTAGTCACACTCATAGACAGAAAGTAGAACGGTAGTTGCCAAGGGCTGGGGGGAGAGAAGGAGAGTTAGTGTTTAATGGGTGCAGTGTTTCAGTTGGGGAAGATGAAAAAGTTCTAGAGTGGATGGTGGTGATGGTTGTACAACAATGTGAATGTACTTAATACCACAGAACTTCACATTTAAAAATGGTTGTTACCACACACATGCACAAAGAAACAAAGAAACAAACAAAATTGCCACAGTCTCCACTCTCGTGAGAGTACATTACTGTCTACTGCCTGGACCAATCAGACCTAAGTGACTTCCAGCAATCCAAATTCAGAAGCATCCTATGCACAGCAAGTAGCACACAAAGAGGGGCTCACACCAGCCATCAGAGCTCACGAACTAAACTAACTCTGGAGGTGATGTGGTGCTTTATAAGTTGTAATTGAAAAATGAATTCCTTGTGGTTGGTGACTGATAAAATTAGCTTATACTTACTGCAAAAAAAAAAAGTCTACAAGTAAGAAGCGTGGCAGCTCGAATCAGGTGTTGCAAATGATTTTGGAAGGATTGACCTCTTTGACTTGGGCAATCTGTGCCTTTTGGAAAAAACAAAAGAACCTGAAATTGTGTTGGCAATCTTGACAGCCGACGGTGACTGGAGGACATACAAAGATGGTGACAGAGGTTGAGTAGCCCTTATCTCAAATGCTTGGGATCTTTTGGATTTCAGATTTTTTTCAGATCTTGGAATATTTGCATACATATGAGGTATCTTGGGGATGGAACCCAAGTCTAAATATGAAATTCATTTATGTTTCATATACATCTTATACACATAGCCTGAAGCTAATTTTATACAATATTTTAAATAATTTTGTGCATGAAACAAAGTTTTGACTGTTTTTTGTTTTTAGAGTCAGGATCTTGCTCTGTCGTGCAGGCTGGAGTGCGGTGGTACAATCACAGCTCACTGCAGCCTCAAATTCCTGGGTTCAAGCGATCTTCCTGCCTCAGTCACCAGAGTAGCTAGGACTACAGGTGCATGCATGCCACCACACCCTGCTAATTTTTTCATTATTTTAGAGATGGGATCTTGCTATGCTGTCCATGTTGGTCTTGAATTCCTATCCTCAAGTGATCCTCCTACGTTGGCCTCCCAAAGGGCTAGGATTACAGGAATGAGCCACTACACTTGGCCTTGACTGTGTTTTGACTGCAACCTGTTACATGAGGTCAAGTGTGGAATTTTTCACTTGTGGCATCATGCTGGCACTCAAAAAATTTCTGATCTTGCAGCATTTCGGATTTGGGATTTTCAGTTTAGGAATGGTCAACCTGTACTATCATTATAGTCCATGTGAATGGTACCCTAGAGTTGTGCAGTCTACAACCTCCACAACCACACTGAGAGCCTTGGGTGGCAGTCAGTGGGTTAGAGGAACATGTATCATTAAATATCTCCCAGAATCCTCAAAAATACATGGGAGAGGGGATGGATTTCACCCAGGATGGGGGCTGGGATTATTGTTATTTGAATATAGTCTCAAAGACACATGTAGTTACATTAGGCAGTCTCCAGTTTATGTTTGGACAGGTATGTATTTACTGGACACAAAGGCCATCCCCTCCTCAAGCAGGAGAGAGTGGAGGGAAGGGCTTTCCCCCTAGTGCCAGGGGCCGGGTGTGACACCCTGGCTGCTAGAGTGCTGTTTGTACAACCCTTCCTAGATGTAGCCACTCTTCCAGATGTGAATTTCACAGTGGGCTCTGAGGGCTGGAATTGGGTCCTGAGGTGCTGCCTCAGAGGCAACCCGGCCCCTCCCTGGCCCAGTGGTTTGGCTGAGCCCTGTTCCCACTGTCCCAGTTTGGGGGTCAGGGAAGGCCAACGCCGGGCGGGAGCTCTGGGCTCAGGGAGTGTCTGTGGTTTCCTGTGGACCTGTGTGTGCTGGGGTGGGGGGAGGGGGCACTGAGAAGTCTTCCAGGCTGCAGTTAGGCCTCTTTCGAGTGGCCGAGCTGGGGCTCCAGAGCTTGGTGTTCTGGCTGAGTACCTGCTCGGTGCAGGGCACCCAGCCAGCCTCCCAGCCTTGTTCTCGCTTGTCCTGCCTTCCGCCCGCACCGCCAACCAGCCTGAGCCCACGGGCTGGCTGCGTGCGCCCCCGGGGAAGTGTGTACACAGCTGCAAGGCTCGGAGGAGAAAGCAACCCCATTCCTTCCCCTCTTTACCTCTCTTTACAGCCTCTCTCCCAGGGGTCCTTTGTGGAAATGGAGTGAAAGCCACAACAGAGGCAGCCTCTGGCTCTTTATTAAAGGGGTGTGTGTGTGTGTGTGTGTGTGTGTGTGTGTGTGTGTAAGGAGAGAGAAGTGTGCTGAAAAATGAACGTGTCCCTTTTCCAATTTCCGCACAGCTCCCACCTCCCAGCCCTGCTCATCTGCGCAGGTGGACCTCGGGCTTGTCATTAAGTCTCTATCTCTGACACCTCTGCAGCTTCCTCCCCCCGGGCCCTCTGCCTCTGTCTCCTCCTCCCCCTGCCTGCTTCGGCAGCACCAAGCAGCGCCCGGCGCCCCTGAAGCGGCTCTCTGCCACCCCAGCGCCAGCCCTCGGAAGCAGCCCTTCACAAAACAACCCCCAGCTCCACTCCAGCCTTGGCGCGATCTCCTAGGTAACAGGAGGAGGAGACAGAGGAAGGAAAGACAGGAGGATTGCAGAGAAGAGGGCTGAGTCTAGAAGGATCAAGTTTAGGGAGGACAGTCTGTCTGTCCAGCTACTCATATGTTCACCAATCACCCATGCCTCCTGCCTTGCCTGTCTCTGCACCTCTTCTCTTTTTCTTTCTGTGTTTTTCTTTCACCTATTTTGTTTTTTTTTTTTGAGACAGAGTCTCACTCTGTTCCTGGGCTAGAGTGCTGTGACGTCAGCCTAGCTCACAACAACCTTAGACTCCAGGGCTCAAGCAATCCTCCTATCTCAGCCTCCCGGAGTGCTAGGATTACAGGCGCATGCCGCCATGCCCAGCCAAAATATTGTATTTTTTATGCAAGAATACAAGATTTACCCTCTTAACAAATTTTTGTGTGTACAATACATTACTGTTGACTATAGGTACAATGTTGTACAGCGTATCTCTAGACCTTATTATTCATCTTGCTTGGCTGCAACTTTATGCCTATTGATTAGTAACTCCCTGCTTCCACCTTTCCCCAGCACTTGGCAGCCAGCATTTCACTCTTTGATCCTGTCAATTTGACTGTTTTACATACAGCATATAAACAGAATCAGGCAGCGTTCGTCTTTCTGTAATTGGCTTATTCACTTGGCATAAAGTCCTCAAGGTTCAACCATGCTGTCACATATTGCAGAATTTCCTTCTTTTTTAAAGGTATATAGTGTTCCATTGTATGTGTATATATCACATTTTCTTTATTCATCTGTTGATGGCCGTTTGGGTTGTTTATACATCTTGTATACTGTGAATAGTGCTACAGAGAAACACAGGAATGCTAATATTTCTTTGAGATCCCGATTTCAATTCTTTTGCATAAATACCCAGAAGTGGGATTGCTGGGTCATATGGTAGTTCAATTTTTAGTTTTTTGAGGGCCCTCCACACTGTTTTCCATACAAGCTGCACCATTTTGCATTCCCACCAACAGTGCAAGGGTTCTAATTTTTTCACATCCTTGCCAGCACTTGGTGGGGTTTTTTTGTTGATTTTTTTTTTTTTTAATAATAACCATCCTGGTAGGTATGAGATGATATCTCATCGTGATTCTGATTTACATTTCCCTAATGACTAGTGATGTTGAGCATTTTTTTATATACCTGTTGGCTATTTGTGTGTCTTCTTTGGAGAAATGTCCATTCAAGTCTTTAGCCCATTTTTAAATTGAGTTGTTAGTTTTTCTTACTGTTGAGCTGTAGGAGTTCCTTATATATTTTGGAGATTAACCCATTATCAGATATATGGTTTGCAAATATTTTCTCCCATTTTATAGGTTTCCTTTTCACTCTGATGTTTGTTTCCTTGGCTCTACAGCTTTGTGGTTTGATGTAGTCCTACTTGTTTATTTTTGGTTTCTTTGCTTGCGTATCATATTTGTGAAATCATTGCCAAGACCAATGTCATAAAGCTTTTCCTGTGTTTTTCTTCTAGGAGTTTTATAGTTTCAGGTCTTACATTTAAGTCTTAAGCCATTTTGATTTAGTGTATTGTATAAGATATGGGTCCAATTTTAATCTTATACATGTGTATATCCAGTTTTCCCAGCATCACTTGTTCAAGAGACTGTCGTTTACCTGTTATATATGCTTGGCACAGTCGTTGGTGATCAGTTGACCATATAATACGCATGTATTTATTTCTGAGATCTCTATTTGGTTCCACTGCTCTACATGTCTATCTTTTTTTTTTTTTTTTTTTGAGACAGAGTCTCACTCTGTTGCCCAGGCTAGGGTGCTGTGGCATCAACCTAGCTCACAGCAGCCTCAAACTCCTGGGCTCAAGCAATCCTCCTGCCTCAGCCTCCTGAGTAGCTGGGACTACAGGCATGTGCCACCATGCCCGGCTAATTTTTTCTGTATATTTTTAGTTGGCCAATTAATTTCTTTCTATTTTTGGTAGAAACGGGATCTCGTTCTTGCTCAGGCTGGTTTTGAACTCCTGACCTTGAGCGATCTGCCCACCTCAGCCTCCCAGAGTGCTAGGATTACAGGCATGAGCGACCGCACCCGGCCTACATGTCTATCTTTATGCCAATACCACACTGTTTTGATTACTGTGACTTTGTAAAATAGTTTAAAATCAGGAAGCGTGATGCTTCTAGCTTTTTTCTTCTTCTCAAGATTGATTTGGCTATTTGTGGGT
Source organism: Lepilemur septentrionalis (assembly GCA_963573855.1). Taxonomy (NCBI): domain Eukaryota; kingdom Metazoa; phylum Chordata; class Mammalia; order Primates; family Lepilemuridae; genus Lepilemur; species Lepilemur septentrionalis. The sequence continues at coordinate 6,203 of CAUYMX010010569.1, read as the reverse complement.
TTTTGGAGTTCTATATGAATTTTAGAATTGCTTTTTCTGTTTCTATAAAACATATCATTGGGATTTTGATAGGGATTGAGTTGAATCTTTGGATTTCTTTGGGTGGTATGAACATTTTAACTATATTAAGTCTTCTAATCCATGAACACACATGTCTTTCCGTTTGTGTTTGTTTAATTTCTTTCACATTTTGTAGCATTTAGTGTACAAGTTTTCACCTCTTTAGTTAAATTTATTCCTAGGTATTTTGTTCTTTTGGGTGCAATTGTAAATGGAATTGTTTTCCTGTTTCCTTTTCAGATTGTTTGTTGTTAGTGTATGGAAATATAACTTATTTTTGTATGTTGATTTTGTATCCTGCAACTTTACTGATTTATTTATTAGTTCTAACTTTTTTTATGGAATCTCTAGGGTTTTCTACATATAAGATCATGTCATCTGCAAATAAAGACAATTTTACTTCTTTCTTTCCAATTCAGATGCCTTTTATTTCTTTTTCTTGCGTAACTTCTCTAGCTAGGACTTCCAGTACTATGTTAAATGAAAATGAGTGGAAATCCTGTGTTCCTTTGTTCTTGATCTTAGAGGAAAAGCTTTCAGTTTTTCACTATTGAGTGTGATGTTAGCTGTGGGCTTTCCATAAATAGCCTTTATTATATTAAGGTAATTTTTTTCTATTCCTAGTTTGTTAAGAGTGTTTATAATGAAAAGGTGCTGAATGTTTTCAAATGCTTTTTCTGCATCTATTGGGACAATCATGTGATTTTTATTCTTTATTTTGTTAATGTGGCATATCACATTAATTGATTTTCATGTTGAACCATACTTGGATTTCAGGGACAAATCCCACTTGGATATGGTGTATGATATTTTTAACAGGCTATTGGTTTCAGTTCGCTAGTATTTCATTTGGGATTCTAATATAGTTTTTAAATTTTCAAAGACAGAAATAAAATAATAAAATACATAATACATTATAAAAATTAGCAGGTGAATTGGAAATAAATTCTAAAAGTAGAAACTGTAACCTTTGAAAAAATAATTCAATGTATGAGTTAAACAGTTAACTAGATATAACTGAAGAGAGAATTGTTGAATTCTTTTTTTTAAAATTTTTTTTTTGTCGAATTCTAATATAAAGAGATGTGGAAATAACTTAGGATATAGCATAAGATAAAGATCTGGGGAAAAAATTTAAGAGACATAGGTAATAGGATAATATACTTCAAAATACATCTAATAGCAATTTCAGAAGGAGAAAACAGAGAGAATGAGGGAAGCACAATATTAGGAGAGATAATGGTCCTAAGTCTCAGAATTGAGGGATGATATGAATTCTTAGATTGAAAATAAACACGGTGTCCCAAGTAGGGTAAGTTCAAATAGAACCACACCCAGAACATCACAGTGAAACTACAGCATATTAAGGAAAAATAGAAATCTAAAAGCTACTAAAAAGAAAAGATATGTTATTTATAAAGGAATGGCAATCAGACTAAAAATAGACTTCTCAACAGTAACGACAGATGCTAGAAGGCAATGGAATGATATCATCCATCTGCTGAGAGAAAACAATTGTCTGCTTAGAGACAGTTTTATACCCAGCTGACCTATCACAGAAAGGTCAGGGCAAAATGAAGTTAGTTCAGTCTAAAGAGGTGAGAAAACTAAAGTTGTGGAAACTAAAGTCACCTAGCCAAAACCACACAGCTTTCTGACTGAAGACCTCAAGCTCTTCAACACTATGTTTTTTGGGGTTTGTTTTTGTTTTTTGTTTTTCGAGACAGGATCTCACTCTGTCACCTAGGCCAGAGTACAATGGCGTCAGCCTAGCTCACTGCAGTCTCAAATTCCTGGGCTCAAGCGATCTTTCTGCCTCAGCCTCCTGAGTAGCTGGAACTGCAGGCATGCATCACCACATCCAGATTTTTTCTATATTTTGTAGAGATGGGGTCTCGCTCTTGCTCAGGCTGGTCTCCATCTCCTGGCCTTAAGCTATCCTCCCACCTCAGACTCCTAAAGTGCTGGGATTACAGGCATGAGCCACCACACCCAGCCTCTTCACCATTATGTTATATCGCTTACCACGTGCTGTTTTAATCATAAACAGAAGTGTCTATTTCCTCCAAAGGACCAGGAGCTGTTAAAGATCAGGGACTGGATTGGATTCATTTCTGTGTTATCAATAAATATTTGCTGAAGTATTTCTGATTGAGAGCTTTGAGAATGGAGGATATTGATTTGGTGCCCATAAGAGTTAATAGTGGAGTTGGCTGATTGTGGTGGCTCATGCCTGTAATCCTAGCACTCTGGGAGGCCGAGGTGGGAGGATTGCTTGAGCTCAGGAGTTTGAGACCAACCTGAGCAAGTGCAAGGCCCCATCTCTACTGAAAACAGAAAAATTAGCCAGGCATCATGGCGAGCACTTGTAGTTCCAGCTACTTGAGAGGCTGAGGCAGGAGGATCACTGGAGACTGGGAGCTGGAGATTGCAGTGAGTATGATGATGCCACTGTACTCTACCTGGGGTGACAGAGTGAGCCTCTGTCTCAAAAAAAAAAAAAAAAAGAGAGAAGAGTTAATGGTGGAATTAGTGGATAGATAGATTAGTGGGTAAGGGAGTGTTTATGGGCAGGAGGTACCTTTGGAGGCTTATGAAAGAGGATCTGGACGAATGGGGCACCTGAAGGACACTGACTAGGAATCTGAGCCTCTGGCCCTGTAGCTTGTCCTCCGTGGATGGTCCTTCTGTTTTTTGTTGGGGAAGGTGGTATAAGGCAAGGTTGGGATGCAGGGGACACTGTGCTGGGGCGGAAGGGACCACATTACGAGCACCCACACTCCTTGTTGGACCTTTGGATGGAGAAGAGAGAAATTTGGAGCTCATGCCCCAGGGAGAAAAAATTTCCTGATTCAAAAACCAAGTATTCAATGTCAGATTCTTAGTTTTGACAAATGTACCATGGTAATATAAAATGTTAACAATGGGGAAATTGAGTGAGAGGTATAAGGGAACTTTCTGTACTCTTTATAACTTTTAAAATAAATCTAAAATTATCCCAAAATAAAAAGTTTGTTAAAAACAGAAAAGCAAGTTATAGCTGAACCGATGGCTCCCAGAAGAACACAGCCTCTGAACAGAGAAAGGAGAACTTCTGCCGTCCTTGGACAAGCACTGCACTGCTCTGAACTTCAGTTTGTTCATCTGCAACATGGAGAACTATCCTTTTGCAGTACATCTGCTGGGGTTATGGTGATAATGAAATGAGGGAAGGGACAGGAAGGAGGTCAGGATCCCACCAAAGCAGTGAGCTTCAGGACCAGGCTGTAGGTCCAGCGGGAAAGCAAGTCCAAGGCCTGGGCAGAGGCAATGGGGAGTGGGGGTTGGGTCCAGTTCATCCCAATACAGGGGATACTGAGGCAGACTGATTCAAAGTTCTTCCCTAGGACATAAGGCAGCAACTCCTGACAGACAGCTTGATGGAGCAGGTGTAGGCAGGGATTGACACTTCCTCAGAGATGGTGCCCCAAAGCCCTGGGTCCTAGATGGCTCATTTATGCCCTCCTGGGTGTCCTGGGAGAGATAAACAGCTCACAGGAGGCTGAGGGGTCCAGAGCTCAGTAAAAGTAATAGCCCAGGGTCTGACCCCAGAGGACAGGTTGGCCCTCCCCATCCATGGAGGAAGGCGGGCACGCAGCAGCTCATGGCCAGAGGGACAAAATGGCAGCTTTGGGCTGGGGGCAATGAGGGAAGCTGAGCTCTGGAAGGTAGAGGCTGAGCATTTCTGCACGCCTGGGCCCTCCTCTGCATTAATTACCTGCCGACATGGTTTGCACCACTCTCCCTTTGTGCTATTTTAATTAACAGAGATCTCCTCCGAGCAAACCAGCTGCTGTGTAAGTTGTCAAACTGTCAGCACACACAGGATGGGTACCATGGGGACATTAAGTGTGGGAACTACCAATGGGCTCCCCATCTCCTTGGCACATTAGAATCTCCCCTTAAACCCACCCTAGAGTGAAAAGGGGCAAATGAATGTCAAGGTCAAGGAGTTGGCTTTAGGTTCAGACACATTTAGGTCTGAATTTTGACTCTGCTACTACTTTACTGTGAGACTTTGGGCAAATCACTTAACTTCTCTGAATCTTCTTCATCTGCAAAGTGGGGATAGCAATACTGACCTTGTCACATGGATTGTGGTGGATAATGTACGCAACTGCTTCAGTGAGCGCCTGTGGTGTCCAGTAAATATGATTTGTTGTTAAGTCTGTTTTTCTGGTCATTTTAGGTTTTGCCATCGGGCCCTTCATAAGTTTGTTACAGCCTGAGAAGAACCTGTAACTAAAACATGCATAGGAGGAATCCTATAGTTCTTATCATTGACTTCCTGTTTTTCTACATGTTATTATTCTGCATTCAGTGAACCCTTGTTTTCTCAGGAGCTTTGCCGCTCAGCTCCACCCTTCAGACCGGCCGGGCCCAACAGTCCTGCTCCCCCCGTTTCCTCCCTTCCCTTGCAGGTTCCTGGGGGGACCCAGAATTCTCTTTGAGGCTTTTGAAGTTTGCATGCAGCTGTCCTCACTGAATCAATGAACACATGAGTAAAAGGATGGATGGGGGCGGACGCTTTGGGGAGGAGATGGCTGAGTTGGGCCCTGAAGGATAAGTAGGAGTTGTGGACAGGGAAGGAGCGAGGGCTGGGGAGGGTGTTCAAATGCCCAGAGGCAGGAGACAGCACGTTGTGTTTGAGCAACTGAGAGACGTGGAGTAGGCCAGGCAGCAAGCGTGAGAGGGGCTGGAGAGGAAGGGGCCCCAACACGGGGGCCTCGGCAGCCCTCTTGCAGAGTCTGGGCTTTACCCGACAGGCCATAAGAAGCTAATGAAGGATTTTATGCAGCAAAAGGGTATGCTCAGATTTGTCATTTAAAAGAACCATTTAGATGAGGTACAGACAGTAAGTTAGAGAAGTCGAGAGTGGGTGCAGGGGACCCAGAGAAGGGGCGGCTGTGTGAATCCAGGTTAAAGCTGAGAGTCTCAGCTGCGAAGAAGAGAGGTGTCGTTCTCTTCTTTAAGGGATCTTTAGGAGGTAGAAGCTACATAATTAATATTGGCTGGACCTGGGAGGGCTAAGAAGAGGGCAGAGGAAGAAGAGGCCAGTAAGAGGTGGTCAGCAAAGTAAGAGGAGGACAAAAGAGTGAAGGTTTGTCAACACAGGAGACAACCGCGGGAGAGAGTCCCAAGAAGGGGATGGTCAACAGTATCCGGTGCTGCTGGGAGGTCCCACCTGCAGGGACTGAGAAGTGGATGTGGGTCTAGCTCCGAAGGAATGGCCGCTGGCCTCTGTGAGCAGTTGTGTGTGGGTGGGGTGGACGTGGGATGGGGTGCAGGGGACAGATTGCTGTGATTTGGGAAATGAGGGGGTGGTAAGAGGAAGAGAGAATTTCTTTTAAGAAAATTGGCAATGAGTGGAAAGAGAGAGACAGAGAGGCAGATAGAAAGAAATGCTGTGTAGAAGAACTTTTTTTTTTTCTTGAGACAGAGTCTCGCTCTGTCACCCCGGCTGGAGTGCAGTGGTGTCATCATGGCTCACTGAAACCTCAAACTCCTGGGCTCAAGTGGTCCTCCTGCCTCAGCCTCCCAAGTAGCTGGGACTACAGGCATGCGCCACCACACCTGGCTAATTTTTCTAATCTTTGTAGAGATGGAGTCTCGCTCTTGCTCAGGCTAGTTTTGAACTCCTGGCCTCAAGCAATCCTCCTGGCTCAGCCTCCCAGAGTGCTAGAGTTATAGGTATGAGCCACTGCGCCTGGCTGAAGAACTTATTTTTAAAGATGGACGAGAGATAACCATATTTATATGTGAAGAGATGGGTCTAGCAGTGAGCCAGAGACTGAAGATGCAGGAGAAAGAGGGTGAAATGGCTGATGGCTGATGGAGCGGGTTTCCAGAAGGGGAGGGGTGGGATGTAGTCAGTGAACGGTTAGCCCTGGACACCCTGAGATGGGAGGAGGTAAGGATGAGACAGACGCCAGTAGGTTTCTTCTGGGGGGGAAGGGAGGTTGGAGGCTCAGGAAGTTAAAAGGGCCTGCTCCTGAGTGTCACTATTCTATTTTTGTTCTCTATAAAGAAAGAGCTGAGACTGTGTTGAGAGTGACCCGAGGTGTGGAGATGTGGGTTTGACAAGAGGGTTTGAAGCAGCTGGT
>CAUYMX010010561.1:0-11068 GCA_963573855.1 Lepilemur septentrionalis | reverse complement strand
AAGTGATCCTTCTGCCTCAGCCTCCCAAGTAGCTGGGACTACAGGCATGCGCCACCATGCCCGGCTAATTTTTTCTATATATATTTAGTTGGCCAATTAATTTCTTTCTATTATTAGTAGAGACGGGGTCTCGCTCTTGCTCAGGTTGGTTTCGAACTCCTGACCTTGAGCAATCCACCCGCCTCGGCCTCCCAGAGTGCTAGGATTACAGGCATGAGCCACCACGCCCAGCCTCAGACCTTTTAATTTTTATCCATAAAAATTAGTTCAGTTTTATGTGTGTGTCTGTAGATAGGATTGTACAGTTTGCGGTGTTCTGTGCTTTGCCTTCTTGCTTGATGGGCTGCCTCGGGGCTCTCCCGGTGGTGGTGGACTAGCTCTGCCTCATCCTTCCCAAGGGCCGCAGCATTTCAGCCTGTAGATGTACCACAGTGTAGGTCACTGGTCTTCCCCTGCCGGGCATTTGGGTTGTATCTAATTTTTCCCTGTTACAAACATTGAGGCAGGAAGCGTCTATCAGGGAAGTGTGCTGTACACACCTCTCTGCATATGAGCAAGTGTTTCTCTTGCATATTTAGAAGAGGGATTACTGGGTCTAAATCTGATTCTGCCAAATTGTCCTCCAAAAATGCTGCCCTCCCTCACAGAACTAGTGACACCGTCGGGAGTGCCCCTCTTACTGCATCTTCACCAGCACTGGGTGTTACGGTCACTTTTGATTGTCGCTGTTGTGCTGGATGAGCAGCTCGGCTCCTGGGGCTGGTTTGGGGTCATCATGTGCCTGCCGTGTGCTGCCTGTCTGCTGACTCCTCTGTCACTCCCTCCCCACGTGTCTTTCAGCCTGGCCGCCCCGCCTCGGTCTCCGCCATGAACGGGCCCACCCTGCAGCCGTCCTCGGCCTCCCCGGCCTCCCTCGCGGCGACAGCGGCGTCCCCGGCCCCGCGGGGCTGGAGCGAGTTCTGCGAGCTGCACGCGGTGGCCGCGGCCCGGGAGCTGGCCCGCCAGTACTGGCTCTTCGCCCGCGAGCACCCGCACCACGCGCCGCTGCGTGCCGAGCTCGTGTCGCTGCAGTTCACCGACCTGTTCCAGCGCTACTTCTGCCGCGAGGTGCGCGAGGGCCGGGCGCCCGGGCCGGGCCCGCGCCACGCGCCGGCGCGCGACTACCGGGAGACCGGCCGCGGGCCCACCGCCAAGGCCGACGCGCCACCCGCCGAGCCGGGCCCGGGCCCCGCCGCCGCCACGCTGCCCAAGGCCCGCAGCTCCGAGGAGCTGGCCCTGCCGCGGCCGCCCGGCGCCTGCTCCTTCCAGCACTTTCGCCGCAGCCTCCGCCACATCTTCCGCCGCCGCTCCGCCGGGGAGCTGCCCGCCGCCGGTGCCCCGGGGGAGGCCTGCGAGGCCCCGGCCAGGCCCAGCCTGGCCAAGAAGCTCCTGCCCCGGAGTCTGGCCCGGGAGCCGCCGCCCGAGGCCCTCAAGGAGGCGGTGCTGCGCTACAGCCTGGCCGACGAGGCGTCCATGGACAGCGGGGCGCGCTGGCAGCGCGGGCGGCTGGCGCTGCGCGGGGCCCCCGAGCGCGTGCTGGAGCTCTTCGACCCGCCTAAGGTAAGCGCGTCGCGCACCCCCCGGGGCGAGAGCACGGCCGCGGGGACGGCGCCGGTGGTCCCTTTTAAAAATGAACTTTTAATTTTAGAGTCATTTTAGATTTGCAGGAAAGTTGCGAAGACAGAAGTGTTCGTTTTCGCACTGCACGCGGCTTCACCTGACGCTGTCTTAGCTACTGGGTACCTTTGTCGCGACCAAGGAACCGGCTAGTACCTCACTGTGAACTGGGCTCCACGGTCTCTGTGGGTTTTGCTAGTTTTTCTTTAATGCCGTTTTTCTGTTCCAGCATGCCACCCGGAGTACCACATGTGATTTAGTCGTCCGCTTAGGGCCTCTTGGCTGTGACAGTGTCTGAGTCCCTGCTTTTGATAGCCTGGGCGGTTTTGAGGAGCACCAGTCAAGGATTGTGTAGGGTGTCCAGGGACGTCTCTTTGATTCTTATTTGAGTGTCACTGGGCTGGCGGTGGCAGGTTGGTCCAAGGCCTTTGAAAACCCTGACCCTGACTGACTGTGACAAATAGATGTTTTGTTTCTGGAAGGTTCAAAACTGTCGTAGAATTCCTTTGTACCTCCCGTGCGTTGTTGATGTTTTATTTTTTTTCAAGTTTAAAACACTGTGTCCTTTTCCTTCACAACCAGCTAAACTCCCACGGTGCAGCTGGGCAGAGGGTCGCTACAGCTGCGACTCTGAGCCAGGTGTACTGAGGTGACAGGACCGCTCGGCTTTCGTTTGATTCCTTTCTCTTCGGGACCCTGTGACACGCTAGGGCCTCGGACGGGGCTCTGTGTCCATCACCTACGGTGCCAGGCGCCTGGGCGTCCCGGGGAAGCTCGAGTTCCAGTTCTCGCCCCCCTCAGGCCAGCCCATGGGTTTGGTCTCTGTCCTTGAATGTCACGTGAGCGGAATCACACAGTGGGTCGCCGTTTGTGTCCGGCTGCTTCCGCCCGGCGTAGCGTTGCAGAGATCACCACGCTCTTGCCTGCGTCAGTAACTGTCTTCTCTGGTTGCTGATAGTCTGCGGTTGTATCGACGGCCCGAGCCTCATAGCCCATTCGTACCACCCTCTGCAGAACGTTTGCGTTGTTGCTATTTGGGGACTTTCGTGAATGTTATGAAATTCGCCTTTAGGTCTTCGTGTGGACACACGCTTTCACTTCTCTCGGGTAGATTCCTAGAAATGGCACTGCTAGGTCCCATAGTAAGTGCACATTTAGCTTTATAAGAAATCGGCTGGGCGCAGTGGTTTACACCTATAATCCCAGTGCTGTGGGACGATCGCCTGAGGCCAGGACTACGAGACCAGCCTGAGCAAGTGCAAGACCGTGTCTCTATAAAAGGTAATAAAAGTGGCCGGGCGTGGTGGCACACACCTGTAGTCACAGCTACTCGGGAGGCTGAGGCAGGAGGATCGCTGGAGCCCAGGAGTCTGAGGCTGCAGTGAGCTATGATGACGCCACTGCACTCTAGCCTGGGTGACAGAGCGAGACCCTGTAGCTTAAAAAAAAAATCGCCAAACGTTTCCCAAAGAGGCGGCACCATCGCGTGTCCTGCAGCGGTGTGTGAGCCCCAGCACCGCGTCCCGCGTCCTTCCCAGCTCTTAGAGCTCGGTGTCCTCGGTGGGTGTTGCTGGCGTCTCAACGTGGCATTAATTTGCATTTCCCTGCTGACTCATGGAGGTCAAGCACCTTTTCATATCAGCCATTGGACCGCACTCGGTGGTGAAGTGCCTGGTGTTTTCAGGAGCTTTCTGCCCGCATTGATTTGTAGGCGATTTCTGTCATCTGGACGCTGTCTTGGCACTGAACATCTCTTCCTGCCCCGGGGGCTGCCTTTTCAGGAACTGCAGTTCTTAATGTTAATGAAGGCCGCTTGATCAGTTGCTTTCTTTTATGAGTGTTTTTTGTGTCCTGCTTAAGAAATCTTTGCCTACCCAGGGCCATGAAGATGTTTTCTTGTCTCTTTTTTTCTTAGAAGCTTTGTTGGCGGGGCTGCCGCATCTTGGACTGTGAGCCCTTTGCACCTAGTTTTTGTGTCTCGTGGGAGGTGGCGGCCACAGCTCTTCTGCATATGAACACCTGGTTCTTCCTGCGCCGTCGGCTGAGCGATCAACTTTCCCTCTGTCCCACAGGGCCGCCTGCATCCTGCAGCCAGTGTCCCTCCACGTTGGGCCATGCTTCTGGGCTCTGTTCTGTCCCACTGGCCCATGTGTCTGTCCTCACGCCAGCACCAGACTGTCTTGATTACTCAAGTTTCATAGTCTCAAGGAGGTGACTTGCGGATGGAGAGTTTAATCCCGAGTCACATTTGCTGGGCAGTCCCGGCAGAGGGAACAGCATGTGCAAAGGCCCTGAGGTGGGGAAGTGTTGAGCACGTTTTGAAGAAAGACCAGGCCAGCATGGCAGGAGCACAGAGTGGGAGATGGCGAGCAGGGAAGGACGTGGGGCCTGAGGACCCCCGTGAGGACTTAGCATTTTATTCCAAATACAAGTGGAAGGCGTCAGGAAAATGCAAGCACAGATAAAAACTGTTTTCTTGTCATTTATAAAAAATCTCCAGGCTGTGACATCTTGAAAGGCAAGTAATAGCCCAGATTCATGGTGTTATCTGTGTGACATTGTGGGGTTCCCTATGAAACTTAACTGTAGGCCGGGCACGGTGGCTCACGCCTGTGATCCCGGCACTCTGGGAGGCCAAGGCGGGAGGATGGCTCAAGGTCAGGGGTTCAAGACCAGCCTGGGCAAGAGCGAGACCCTGTCTCTACTAAAAATAGAAAGAAATTAAGTGGCCCACTAAAAATATATAGAAAAAATTAGCCGGGCATGGTGGTGCATGCCTGTAGTCCCAGCTACCCGGGAGGCTGAGGCAGGAGGATCGCTTGAGCCTGGGAGTTTGAGGCTGCAGTGAGTGCGAGGACAGCATGGCACTCCAGCCTGGGCGACAGAGTGAGATCCTGTCTCACTCAAAAAAAAAAAAAAAAAAAAAAAGAAAAGAGCTTCCACTGCTTAAAATAAAACATCTTAGAAAACCGATGTCGGGACTCGCGTGGGGCTGGTTTTGAATAATGAATCAGCTGCTTTCCCCGCCCCGGGGTCTTAGGCAGGAGATGTCACCTCGCTGAGACTCAGTCTCCGTCTGTACAGTGGGGCTGGCGGGGTCTCACCAGAGGGCGCAGTCTGGGCCCTGGCACTGAGGAGGCTCAGCGCGTGGCGGGCTGTCCCGTGGTCGCCGTGTGCTGTGCGATGACTTGGGGCCGGGCGCACGGGTTTATTTCCAGAGCCTCCAGGGCCCTGATGGTGGCAGTTGGATCCCTCAGTGCTCTGCCCCTCGGGAGAAGCCGCGGCAGGGCTGGCCAGGCCGGTGGTTGTCGTGGGGCCTGGGCTGTTGCCACGGGCGGCAGGTCCTGCCAGGCTCTGGCTTCGCTTCCCTCAGCTTCCGGCTGTTCCTGAATGTTTTCTTCAGCGACGCAGAATGTCTGCCCAGCCCAGGTCGCCAGTGCGCCTGCCAGGTGATCGGTCCTGACCTCTGACCTCTGACCCCGGCCCTGGTTGTGGCGGCAGCCTCACACAATAGGAGCAGATCTGCAGCCAGCGGGTGGGGGTGACGGCCTCTGTCATGCAGAGGGTGCCCAGCGGGACAGGGCAACAGAGGCCATCCCAGCGCCAGGGCCTGTGCTGCCCAGAGCGGGAAGAGGCTTTGAGGACAGCTGCCCACGATGTCACTTGAGCCTCAGCCAGCACATGCTTCCCAGGAGTCAGAGGGCAGGTGGTCAAAGGCACCTGGAGTTGGGTCCCAGCTCCACCTGTGACTGGCTGTGTGATGGCAGGTCAGTTGGCTCATCTGCAAAGTAAGGGTGATAGCAGCCACCTCAAGGGTCACTTGGGGCTGCGGTGGGAGGGAGCTCCTCATTACTGGGGGTGTGCAAGGGGAGGCCACAGCCTGCCGTGGGGGGTGGAGGGAGATTGCAGGAGACGTCCGAGTCTCCCAAGGTCAGGAGATGGGTACAGAAGTAACCGCTTTCTCTGGTTTCGGTGGTGTCCCTGCAGGTGGGCACCGAGCGCCGGCGCTTGAGAGGACAGGACGGGGTCGCCTCTTCTGGGGAGTGGTCAGGACGGCCCCTTGGCCGGAGGTGCTGGGCATGGAAGGTCTGGGTGAAGGAGTCCCAGGTTGAGGAAATGGCAAGTGCAAAGGCCCTGGGGTAGGCGTGAACCAGGCAGGTTTGAGGACTAACCAGGCCGCCGAGTGGGTGTGGGCGGAGCAAGGAGGGACGAGGCAGGAAAGGTGACAGACTGGCTTAGGTGGGGGCGTGTCGGCTACACGGAGGACTTTAGGTTTTATGTTGATAGTAGTGGGGACAACGGCAGGATTTAGGCCTAGAGGGCCTGAGTCACTTGCCATCTACTTGGTGGTGGGTGTGGGCTAGAGGAACCCCTGGAGCTGCCGGTGGTCTCCCGTGCAGGCTGGCCATGGGAGAGTGGCACAATTCTAGAAGACCCTCGGGTCTCCATGGCCACCGGTCCTGCAGTTCCTCCCTCCCTCAGCATCTCTGAGCCTGTGGCGGGGCCGGGGTGGGGAGCAGTGTATATATTCGGGCAGAAAGGTGTGACCCGTCCCCACCCACATGAGAGACAGGCCAACACGCCTAAGGAAAGGTTAACAAAAGAAAAGCAGGCCGGGCACGGTGGCTAATGCCTGTAATCCTGACCCTCTGGGAGTCCGAGGCGGGAGGATCGCTTGACGTCAGGAGTTCGAGACCAGCTTGAGCAAGAGTGAGACCCCCATCTCTACTAAAAATAGAAAAATTAGCTGGGCATGGTGGTGCATGCCTGTAGTCCCAGCTACTCGGGAGGCTGAGGCAGGCAGATCGCTTGAGCCCAGGAGTTTGAGGTTGCTGTGAGCTAGGCTGACACCATGGCACTCTAGCCCCCGTGACAGAGTGAGACTCTGTCTCAAAAAAATCCAAACACACCCCAAGGGGAAAGCACAACAGAGTTACTGAGTCCGAGTTTTATATGACGAAGGAGCCTTCAGAAATGAAGACCCAACGCTGTGGGGAAAACTGCATTTTTACACTCAGGCTCCAGGATGATGCACAGGCGTGTCCGACCTAGGGGTAACAGGCCTGTCCTCAAATGCTTCCTGGCCCCTGCGCCGACCATCCCTCCTGCAAGTGCAGAGCGGCCTGGCCAGACGAAGCGGCTGCAAGAATTTCTTTGTGGCCAGAGCTGACACAGACAGGCGGGGAGGTGGGAGAAGTATTTCCAGGTTTTATGGCTGGCTTTGGGGGAGAAGGTTCTAGTTTCTGTGACCTACCGTGGGGAAGAAGAATTCTGGTTCTGTGACTTGTTTCCGGGGAGAACGAGGGACCAGAGGCAGGAGGGCAGAGGGAGGCTTCGCCCCCGAGCAGATGGCGCCTCCCAGGGTCCCCTGGCTCGGGGACGGGCGTGCCCGGGTGCCGCGCAAGGGTCCCGTGTTCTGATCCCCGAGCTGACTGCCCGGAATGGAAGCCTCCTGCACCCTGGTCATGCCCTGAACACTTGGTCCGTCTGTGCGTGCGTGCAGCCACGGGCCCTCTGGCCAGCTGAGGAACCGGGACACTGGGAGAGGCAGAGACGCGCACCTGGGGTCGTGCACCCGGGGTCGTGCACTGAAGGACCCAGGGTCCTTATCCGCAAGCCCCGGGCCATCTGGGGAGCTGGCTCAAACCAGACGGTGTGGAATGCCAGCTGCAGGCCAGGCCAGGCCTCAGGGGCACGTCTCGCCTGGCAGTTATAGGACAAATGAGGACATTGGATTGGTTGCCAATATTTAAAAACGTAAAATGGAGAGATCCCACATAAAAGTCAGATTTCAAGGCAGGCGTGGCGGTGTGCACCCAGAACCCCAGCACTTTGGGAGGCTGCGGAGGTGGGTGGCTTGAGCCCAGGAGTTTGAGACCAGCCTGGACAACACAGTGAGACCCTGTCTCATAAAAAGAAATAAAAATAAGACCCTGACTACCAGTTTCTCTTATAAAATCAGAGGATCTGGCAGTGCCAGGCTGGCACTCTGTGAGTGGGCCGCAGCTTGTGCCAGCTGGCACAGTGGGACAGCCTGACAGAGGCGTGGGGGTGGGAGCCCTGGGGCAGACACTAGAAACAGCCACGGGGCCAGGCGTGGCCGTTCTTGAGCACGAGGCCTTCCTTGGGAGCCGGGGGTCCATTTCAAATGGTGCATAACCAATCTTCTGGGCCTCAGTTTCCTCATATGCCCAGGCCTAGGTTGGCTGAGATGGTCTTCAGGCCACCAGCCCTGGCGGTTCTGGGGGCTAAGCCTCAGTTTCCCTTGTCTGTATAGCAGGGGCGATGACGGAGTTCTGACTACTGCTGGAAAATGCCAACACGTACTGGGCTTTCACTATGTATGGGGCTGTACCGACCTCGCTTCATTTAATCCTCACTGCAGCCCTGTGCATTTGGCTGCTGTAATTATGCCCATTTCACAGGTGGGGGAACCAAGGCCAAGAGAGGGAGGTGGCTTGCCCAAGGTCACAAAGCTTGTGAAGGGATGAGAGGGGCTTGGAGCCTGGGCAGCCGGGCTGGACTAGGCCTGTTGAGCCCTCAGAGGGACTTCCTGTTGTTTCTGTTGGTGGAGCTGTTTAACCAGGGGCCCTGCACGGGTGGGAGCACCTGTTTCGGGCTCTCCCACCCTTTTGTCCAGTGCCACCATTTTACAGATGGGGAATGCTGAGGCCCAGAGAGGCTGGCCAGTGCCGCCCTCAGCTGGCACGTGGGACCTGGTGGGCCCAGGGCACCTGGCAATGCCCAGCCTGGAGAGGAGGTCTGGGGGGGAGGCGGGGATGCCCCTGGGGGACTCAGCCCACAGCCCTGAGCCCCCAGCTGCACCCCGGGCCTCGTGTCCCCAGGAGGAAGTGGTGTGGTTGGGAGTGGCCGGGCCGGGTGGGTTGGGGGTGGGGCTGGCATGGGTCAGAGCTGTCCCTGTTCTGCTCCTTCCGAGCCAGGCGTCCTCTGGCAAGTGGCTGGGCCTTGCTGGGCCTCCGTCTTCTCATCTGTGCCCTGGGTGGGCCGGTACCCGCCTGGGGCTGTGGGGGCCGCGGTGCGGGTGTGTGCGGCGGCCTGGCTGTCCCCGCAGGCAGCAGGCGGGCACGGGGGTCAGCGTAGGTCCCCCACAGGAGACACCCCGGGGGGGTTTCCGATGAGAGGCGACCCCCAGGGCGCAGAGTCGTAGGTGGCCTGAAGGCAGCGGTCTGGTGGTGACTGGGCTCCGGGGCCCGCCCTCGCCCACCCGGTGCCCCTGGAGCTCTTCCCGCAGGCGCTGTCGTCCCACCTGCTGTGCAGATGAGGAAACCGAGGCTGGGAGCAGCCACAGGAGCCTGGCTGTGGGCCCAGGGCTGGGGTGGGGGACACAGGGAGCCACCCCAGCGCTGGGCCTCGGCGTGTGGGAAAGAGGAAGCAGAGAGAAGGGACGTCCGCCGGAGGCCCGGCGGTTTCCTCTCGGGCAGGAGCGCGGGGAAGAGGAGGAGGGCGGCGGCCCAGGTTCTGCTTCTGCCCCTTCTGAGCCCTGTGATCTCAGGAAAGGCACTCTGCCCTCCCTGCGCCTCAGTTTCCTCAAGTGAAAAGAGCTGAATGACGCCCCACCGCAGGATCAGCTGAGCTGCTGTCGGTGGAATGCCGAGCACGGCTTAGCCGCCGTCGTCCTCGTCTTAACTGTTATCTGTCATTTTCAGTGTGACAGGCACTGCATTTGACACACCCCGTGGAAGCCTCTCCACAAACCCGGCGAGGTGGGATGGGGATAGTGATTCCTCAAAGGAGGCACAGAGACGGGGAGAGACTTGCCCAGGGCCACACCGCCGGGAGGCGAAACACCCGGGAAGGGGAACAGCTTCCGGTGGGGAACCGCCAAGGCCAGGGGCCCCCGGGGCTGGGCTTTGCGTTTAGGCCCCAAGCAGGCAGGGAAAGCGCCTGCCCTCCGCCGTCAGCCAGCGGACCTCCGTGGCCCCGAGCCCAGACGTCCCCGTGGGCAGACAGGGGCCTTGAGAGGCCGATGGCCGCCTGGTCCCACCTCTCCCTGGTGGGCCAGGGGCAGGCAGGTCCCCAGCCCTCTCTGAGCCTTGGTGGGTGCCCAGAGGGCCTGGTCTGGGCCTTCCGGGACTGGGAGGGGGGCCCCCGGCCGTGCGGCACCCCTCCGCCCTCTTACTGGGGTTCTGTGTAAAGTCATTTTTGAAAAAGTGCTTTGCTGCTTAGCAGAAACCCCGACCACGCTGCAACCGCGGGCAGATGCTATCTGTGTGCTTCCTTTCGGCTCAAATTCTATGAATCCACAGACTAGAAAGTGCCCCGACCCCAACGAGGGGAGGGGGCTCATGACATGCGTCACTGTCACCCGTCCTAGCACCGCTGGGGCCACGTCCAGCCCCGACCCGGTCCTGCCCCCGGGGCCGTGTGCTGCCGCGGGCTTCTTGGGCGCTGGTCTTGTATTCTATGTCTGTCTGTCTGTCTGTCTGTGGGGCCGGGTGTTGGGATGAGATCGTCATGGAGTCATGCGGGGCTGTGGCCTTGGGAGCTATAGGCTCAGGGTCTGGGGACCAAAAGCTAGGTACTGGAGAAAGGCCGACGGACAGGTTTGGGTTCAGATCTTGCCACTTGTGTCCTTGCTGTGTGGCTCTGGGCCAAAAACTTAGCCTCTCGTAGCCTCAGTTGCTCATCGTGGAAAATGGGATGCCAGCACTCGCCTTGCTGGCTTGTGGTGAGCCCAAAACAGGCTCAGGGAGGACATGGCACGATGTGTTCCCACCCTGAGGCGCAGAAGAAGGGGAAGGAAGCCACCGGATCCCAGGGTGGGTCCCAGGCGCCCTCCGGGGTGGGCAGCAGGCTGGCCGCCCCTCAGGCTGGTGCTGCTGGAAATCCCCCAGCCAGTCCTTGGTGACTGGAAAAGGAAACCAGGTGCTCTAGAAGAGGTCCCTGCGCGAGTGCTGGCCCTGGGGGTGGGGGGCTTCCCTCCCCCAACTCAGGGGGCCGCCTTAACTTCCTTTTTGGGGCACCACACCCCTTTTTCCTACCTACCCTCTGCGATGGGGAGGAGGCCACAGACCCTGCTGACTGTTCTGCTTCTGGGACCCGTGGGTGACGGCAGACACGGGAGGTTGGGGCCACTGGCCTCCGCCCCTGCTGGGGCTGCCGCTGGGATCCCCACTCCACTCCTGACTCCACGCGACCACAGCCCGCGCGTTCCCCTCCCCGCACAGGCAGCCGCAGGAGGGTAGAGAGAGAAGCCTCTCTAGGGAACCGTCTGGAACTGGGGGCCCTCCTTTGTCTCATCTAAAAACCTCACGTAATCTAGGAAACGGCCTCGAGCTTGCTGAGGGCCTCCCTGTCTGAGTTCTTCATGTTTTCGATTTTGTTTTTTCAATTAATAAAGCTCATGGCAGAAATTATAAACAAACCAACAACAAAAAAAACCTTGAAAAAC
>CAUYMX010010555.1:0-40513 GCA_963573855.1 Lepilemur septentrionalis | reverse complement strand
GTCCATCTAATTTCTTTCTATTTTTTTTAGTAGAGATGGGGTCTCGCTCTTGCTCAGGCTGGTCTCGAACTCCTAAACTCAAACAATTTACCTGCCTCAGCCTCCTAGAGTGCTAGGATTATAGACGTGAGCCACCATGCCTGGCCAGGAAATTTTTTTACAATTTTTTTTATTTCTGCATATTATGGGGGTACAAATTTTTAGGTTACATACATTGCCTTTGCCCCACCGGAGTCAGAGCATCCCCCAGACGGTGCACACCGCACCCATTAGGTGTGTATATACCCATCCTCTCCTCCCTCCTCCCATCTGCCTGACACCTGATGAATGTTATTACTATATGTGCTCTTAGTGCTGATCAGTTAATACCAATTTGCTGGTTAGTACATGTGGTGCTTATTTTTCCATCCTTTTGATACTTCACTTAGTAGAATGGGCTCCAGCTCCATTCAGGATAACACAAGAGGCGCTAGATCACTGTTGTTTTTTGTGGCTGAGTAGAATTCCATGGTATACATATACCACATTTTATTAATCCACTCATGTATTGATGGGCACTAGGACTGTTGCCACATCTTTGCAATTTTGAATCGTGCTGCTATAAACATTCGAGTGTAGATGTCTTTTTTATAGAATGTCTTTTTTCCCTTTGGGTAGATGCCCAGGAATGGGATTACTGGGTCAAATGGTAGTTCTACTTTTAGTTCTTTGAGGTATCTCCATACTACTTTCCATAAATAACGGTGGGAATTATTTTATCTTTTAATACTCCAAAGGGTAATATATATTGTGAATCTACAAAGGAGAGGGGGGAAAATTATTTAAAGCATTTTTCAAATTTATTAATCTAAGTAAACAGTTTGTCTTTGTCTGTTTTTTTGCTGCTATAACAGAATACCACAGACTGAGTAATTTATAAAGAACAGAAATTTATTCTCACATAGTTCTTAGGGGCTAGGAAGTCCAAGCTCAAGTCACCAGCATCTGGTATTGGTCTTTTTACTGCGTTCTCACTTAGTGGCAGGTGGAAAGGCAAGAGTGGAACTCTGCGTCCTCAGGTGGCAGAAGAGAGGAAGAGCACACATGCATTCCCACAAGCCTTGTTTATAGTGGCACTAATCTGTTCATGAGGGCAGAGGCCTGATGGCCTGAATACCTCCTGTTAGTCTCCACTTCCAAACACTGTTGCATCGGGATTAAGTTTCGACGTGAGTTTGAGAAGGGGTAAAAACATTTAAGCCACAGCAAGCTTTCTGTTTTTTTTTCTTTGGACTATTTCATAAACTAGCATTTCAAGTAGTTAATTTTGGGGTACACTAATACACAGTATGCGTTATGACAATTTAGTGTGTGCTTTTTTGTCGTCTCAGATATATTTTACTTTTAGTTTTCATACCTGATCTCCCCAGTAATAATATCACGATGTACACTGGAATTTAAAGATCACAAAGAAGATTTTCTTAAATTATTCAAGTTGATCTTCGCAACAGTATTCTGAGTATTTTTAGCTGGTGATATTTAAGAAGGGACCCGAAGACCTCATCCAGTTTTTCAACTGATATTGATTGACTGTGACAGACACCATGCCAGGCCCTGGGGATGCTGTGGTGACTAAGAGGTCAGTTCATGGCGGGGATACTTCAGGCAGGGACTTATCATGTAAAAAGTGTAACATTCAGGAAATGGATGGTGGTGATGGTTGCACAACAATGTGTACTCAATCCTACAGAACTGTACATTTAAAAATGGTTAAAGTGGTAACTTTTATGTTATGCATATTTTACCACAATAAAAAATAATGAAGCTGATGAAGGAGATATGGTAAAATGATAACAAGTATTAAGGTTAGTTGATGGATATATGGAACTTTATAGAATATTCTCTATACTTGGAAGTATTTTGAATTTTTTATAATAAAGTTAAAAAAACATTAAAAATGTAATCTTCATTCTGTAGTGTTGGTGACTGGTTATGTGACATTTCTGACATGAGCTATGGAGTAGATAGTAGAGGAGACCCCTTCTCTACCAAAAATTAAAACTTAGTCTGCCGTGGTGGTGCACACCGGTATCCCAGCTACTCGGGAGGCTGAGGCAGGAGGATCACTTGAGCCCAGGAGTTTAAGGTTGCTGTGAGCTATGACGATGCCACTGCACGCTAGCCTTGGTGACAGAGCCAGACTCTATCTCAAAGAAAACAAAAAACAATAAACGAAAAAAAAAAAAAACAAACCAACAAAAAAACAGGTGGGATGTGGCTCATGGGTCATAGTTTGCCAACTCTTGCTCTAGAAGACAAGTGGAGAAGCAGAGTTTTCCCAAGAAAATATAGCATAAAAGAAGGGAAGAAGAGAAGGTAGGTGCAGATGGAGTTGTTGATATGGGGTTGGGGAGTTAAGGGATTTTTCATCTGGTGGCTTCTATTTTTCCTGTGAAAACATAGTTAGATTAGAGTTAATCGTAAACTGGGTTTATGGTCAGCAGGCATTATTTTAGAAGATTTACATGTACTGACATTATTTTAGAAGATTTACATGTACTGACTCACTATTTACAATAACTGCATAAGGCAGGAAATATTATTGTTTCTATTTTGCCAACAAGGAACTGAGGTCCAGAACTGTTAAGAAATGTATGCCTCAAGTTGCATTCATGCCGAGTTGCTGGAACCTGAATAGAACCCAGAAGATTTGCCTCGGGAGCTCACAGCCTTATTTACAAGTATGTTTACTAAGGCCATCCATGGATGGGGGAGGGGACATGGCAGGGGTTGGTCATCTAAGGAGTGTGAAGTGAGGGCAGAATGATTGGAATAATGTGACAAGATCAGAGGGGATGTCAAGAGCTCAGTTGAGACTGGTATTAATAATTACAAATTGGAAGTGCTGTCAATCAACCTGGCGATGTGATTTGCCCCTGAGGATCTCAGCTGCTTGAGTGCAGGCACTAAGAAGACAGACTGTTGGGTTTATCTAAGGTTAGCATTTATTGGGTGTGGCAGGAGGATGAAGTGAAAATGGGGAGTGAGGATGGCTGCAGTATCTACTGTGGAAAGAGGCTTTTGGGAATGTATTCTGCTTATTAAAAAGCTTTTTCGGCCATGGTAGTATTTTGTCTCTCTCTGGTCTCTTCTGGCAAATAATTTCGGCGAATAGAGCAGGGCCTTGAAATTCAGCTAAATTCAACACACTGAATTAGTATATGCCGGACTCTCTGCTAGATGCTAGGCATATTTTGAACCAGGACTTTGCTGTTAATCTACTATTGATGTCATTAGTTCCAGAGATTTTTGTCTGAAAGCAATGCCTCAGGTTCTTAAGTGTCTTTTCTCTGGCCTGTGTATTTACTCCACCTCAGTTACAAGGTCATGTTAATGATGACGTTCAGATTTCTTTTATGTCACTTATGTCACTCCACAATCAAAAATGGTGATGTTGTGATATGAGCAGATCCTAAATTTGCACCTCAAATTTTATTTTATAACCTAAAAAGTTAAAATTTTCATCTAAGAAAAATCAAAAGGAAAGAGTCAAATACGAAATTCTGTATACATCATAACGACCCATCCCAGCAAACTTTAATAGCTAAGACTTGGGTAATTCGATAGCTCTGAATAATCTATGGTGGATTGAACATCAGCTAATTATCAATATACTGTGAAAACTTATTTGTATAATGACTCTGATGGACTGAAATTGCGAACTGGATTCTGAATCACAATATTTTGACATAGATTAGACAATAATGAGACAGATCATTAGAAGTGATTTTACTTTGAGCCTATTAATGCAATGTGTGGACCTTGAATCCAAAGGTAATTGAATTATCTGTTAGAAATCAGAATCTGGAGCCCATTCCAAATCTACTGAATCAGAATCTGCATTTTAATATGATTTTCAGAGACTTCTATGCACACTGCAGTTTGAGAAGTACTTGTCTCGGTTGTCATAACAGTAATTAAGTATTGTGACGAATTGAAATTTGAGCTCATACAAAGCACCTATTGGTTTTTATATATTTGGTCTGGTGACGAGTTGTCTATATGTGAGCCCAAATATTTTTTAGTTAAAAAGCTAGTGAGAAAAAAGTGGGGAGAAAGGTCTGGGGTCTCATTTTATTTTAGACTTGAGTGACTGGTTGGCAAAAGCATCCACTCACAACTCTGATATCCATTTTGTCTAGTCTTCTTTATAATTGTACTCTGACTTCTCTCTTTCCTTCTGCAATTTTTCATGCTCCTCAGTTTCAAAACCCTGATTTGCAAAGGCAATAGTTTCTAGATTCTCAGAAACCAGGCATTTATTCCATAGAAAAGAGTTAACCCCAAAGACAGCTACAAAGTAAGCAGGATTCTGATGGTTCAGGAAATTTTGAAAATCATCACATGGCAATTGAACTTTTGAAATGGTTGATAGGTTTTCTTCAGGACAGGACTGAATGTTGACCCACAGTAATTAATGTGATTAACCTTCAGCCACATCATATTCAGGGCAAAGAGGTGAGTCTGACTCATTAGTTTTCGGTTCTGGAGCTATGAAGAATTGTGGCATTTGCCCTGACCAGGCCCTTCCAAATGTAGATCAGCCCAATTATATCACTGTTGCTTCTGAGGTTTTTCTTCTGCATATTTCCTTTTCGAAAACATACAATGCCAAGGTGAGTGACAGCAAGATACTGACTATTCAACATATGGCAAAGACAACCAAGCTAAGGTTTTCTTCTTGTCAAATATTTCTACTGTAAGCACTTTTATTTCTTCCTCTTTGTGCTTTCTTCTTGGAACGAGAGGTCAGAGCACCAAGACAGACAATAAAAGTCCTCCAAGTAGACAGGCAAAGATAGTTTCTGTGTCTTCCTGCATGATTTCTCTCTCATCTTTAGGATTTAGGTCGATGCTTTTAGATGGACAATGTCCTAGAGAGCAAAAGGGAGAATGCTTTATTCCTCAATTATTCTACATATTAAAGCTGATTGTCATGATTTTGAATTGATATTAGATATTCAAGAGAATGAATTAAATCTAGAAGCATTTGTGAGTATAAAAATAAATAGAATGTTCATCTCATTGGTCTGGCAAAGGCAAATGGTCCACTCTGATAATAGTAACATTGCTTGAGGACTGTTCCACGCATCGTCCCACTTTATCCTGGAGGACCCCGTGAACGTTGCAATTCCCCCTACTCAGACCAGGAGACTGAGAGGTGGAGACATAGGAAGCTTGCTCAAGGTCACAGAGCTCGCCAGTGGCATGGCTGGGATCCACTTTCAGTACCCATCTCCCTCCCAGACACTAATCTACAGGTTACAACAGAACGTGAAGATATTTGTCCATGATTTCTGCGTTCTCTCCCCTTGCACACCTCTTAAAGCCCTTTACTACATTAAGAGAAGTTTCAAAGTCAAGTTCCTCCTAATTGTCAAATAAATTTGGGAATGTGTTGGTAATTACGAGCAGGAGTCATCGTTTCTCTTTCTGACGGCCACAGGCAAGATATTAATTTAGAAAACACTGTGCTCCAAGTTCATAAAGTAAGTGAATTAAAGCAAAAACAGGCTGTGAGGAGAGTCCTAAAAAGAGACTTTTAATGTCCCTTAATACTCAAATACCATTAAACTGAGAAAAGCAAACACGCAAACACTGTTTAGCAATACTGTCGCCTCTAATTCCTTAGCGGCTTCACTCTCTAATCTGTGTCAACCGTCTCCAACTACAGAAGGGAAGCTACTAACAAAACAGGGCGCTGTTTGTGTGGGCTTTGTCAGACATCCTTTCTGTCACGTTCTTCTTTCTTGGAGGCCTTGCTCCAACACTTACTTCCTCTTTATTCTGTATTTTCAGTCTTTCTCTATTGACATTTAACTACGGCATTCGCATTTAAACACGCTTCGTCACTCCTATTTTAAACAATCACGATGATACTAATAAACTACCCATGCGTCGCTCTGGCTGTGGCTCTCCTGCCTTCCCCTTTGCAGCCAGGCCTTTCCAAGGGTTTGCTGAAAAGTTACAATTTCTTCTGTTTACTCCCCAGTCCACTCCAGCTCGCCCTCTGCTTTACCAAACCAGCATTTCCCAAGATCACCAATGCCTTTCTCATCTCCAAATTTATTTGGGAAAAAAATTCTCAATTTACTTGAGCTCAGAGCGACATTAGGTACGTCGACCACTGGTTTCTCTTGAAGCCCGCCCCTGCCTTGTTTCCTGGCACATGCACGCTCCCGGTGACCCTGCCACCCGTGTCTCCAACTGCACAGTCCCGGTTTTCTAGCCCCTCTTCTGCCTGATGCTTTCTTTTTCTGGTATTGCTTAGAGCAGCATCCTTTTCTTTTTCAATTTACTTCTTCTTCTGAGGCAATCTTATTTACTCTCCTGGCTTCAGTTACAACCTACATGCCAATACTGTCAATAATATAGAAATAACATTTATTGAATGATTACAATGTGTGCCACTACACTAAGCTCTTCATATGAAATATCTAATTTATTCCTCATAACAACTCTCAAATGTTAAAATTCACCCTGTGCTTTCTGCCGAGTCCCACAACTGCTTGTATAAATGTATGCTAGAAAACTCCCTCGATTCTCTTAAAGGCACCTCAAAGGCAAAATGTTCAAAGTGGTATTCTCCATCTTCCTCACTCTACTCCAACCTTGCTCTTCCAGCACTGCTCCCTAAATCAATTCATGGTTCCAAGCTAGAATCCTGAGAGTCAAACGGTTTTGTTCCTTATGTCTGACCACTCTGTCTAATCACTAAATCCCACTAATTTTACCTCCTAATAACTTTCTACTGTGCTGCTTCTCTTCATTTCCATTACCTTAGATCTACACTACAGCTTCTCAATCTCAGCACCACTGACCTTTTGTACCACATAACTCTTTGTTGTGGTTGTCTGTCCTGTATATTATAGGACGTTTAGCAGTATCCCTGTCCTCTACCCACCAGATGCTAGAAGCACCCTCCCTCCCACCCCCAGAGTGTGACAATCAGAAGTGTCTCCAGACCTTACCAAATATCCACTGGGAAACAATAACACTCTTGGTTGAGAGCCACTGATTTAGTCCCAGCCAATATCATCTCTCTCACCAGTTAATGCAACAGACTCAATTCATCCTAAATGATGCAAAATGTAAATCTAATTATGTCGCCACCCTTTAAAATTTTTTGATTTAGCTTCTCCATGCCTTGAGAATAAAATCCAAAGTTCTTGAAAGCATTTCCAAGTTTTCACCCTTGCAGTTTCACCTTTTTGGTTTCTTTTGGGCCATGTTGAATTTCCTCATATTGGCATGTCTTCAATATGCCCAATATTCCCCTATCCTGGGGTTTCACACAGTTTCTGCTGTTGCTCAGAGTGTTTTCATCTGCCTTTCTCCTCTCTCTTTACCTAGTCAAGTGTCCATCATCCTTAAGGTCTCAGATGACATGTTGCTGCCTCAAAGAGATCCTCCCGAGCCAGCACAATCTCTCCCTCTAGCGAACTAGGATAATAACTTGTGCTACCCAAACTACATGCTTCTGTAGCACATTGTTCTTACTCTTTCACATTTTTTTTTTTTTTTGGTGTAATTACCTATGTCATGATTCTCTTGTCAAATGGAAAGATCTATGAGGGTGGACCAAGTTAGTTTCATACTCTGTTAATACTCAGTACCTGCCGTGATGCTGAACACGTAGTTCGGACTCAGTAAGTATTTCTTGAATGAATGCTGTGGAAAATCTATGAGAAGGAAGCGGCAGTACCGTGTAGACTTCCAGGACAGGAAACACAGAGAAGTCTCATTATCTGCTGGAAGTAGGAACTAGAACATCAGGGACCAAAGTTATATCCTTCATCTGTTGGAGCAAAATGGTCTCTCGTCTTTGTCCTTCTTGCACATTTGCTTTATCTGGTTCTCTCTACCCTTCCCTCTCCCTTCTTACCTGTGTCAGATCAGCCCTAGTCCACATGACCTTCATATTGGCTTGTCTAGTACCAAGTAACAGTGCTACTAAGGTGTAAGTTTTCTAAGTGAGAAAAAAACATTATGGACAATTAGCCTGGAATTGGTGGGGAAGAAGAACAGTGAAATGCAAGCCCTTATTTTTAAGGCTACTCCTTTGTTTTTCTAGAAGACAATAGAAGGAATTGGGACACTCAAATGATATGTAAGATCATTTTTGTTTTTAAGCTCCGTTTAGGGGATCACTTACATCAGAAGCATGCCTAGTAGAAATATCCTTGGAATAGCCTTCAATATCACAGCAATGAAGAGATGAAAACAATTCAGACAAAAAGTGGAAGACCTTGGAGAATTTTCCTTTCCTGAGAACCTTATGTGGTCTCTGGGCCTTCCTTTGCAAGGGCATCAGCATTTGGTTCTAAGGAGGCAAACCTAAGAACTACCATAGTTTCCAAGTGCTGACAGGGCTACCACGGAACATAGAAGCCAGCCAATGTGGACTGACCCTTTTTCTTGGTAAGTGGGCATCACAGAATGATCAGCAGTGAAAACGCTGACTTGGTTTGTTTGATAGTCCCACAGAAACAAAGTTTTATTTACTTTTTAAACAGAACTGGAGATGGCTTCTGGAAATTTCTTACTTCAGTGTAAAAGATTAGTACCAGACATGCGAAATTGCTGGCACTGAAGAGCATGTATGGAGGAGCAGGTGCATGTGTGCCAAGAAACATTCAGAGAGGGAAGAGTGGGCAAAGGGCATGGGTGCATGCGGGCTTTGCAGGCACACTGAGCCAGCCGTCCTCACATCCCAGGAGCGAGACATGCCTTACATTTTGGAACAACTGAAATCAGACTTCTCTTTTGTGGACTTACATAAACCCTGAGAAATGTGAGACATCAGGTGCCAGAGGCTGTCACTTGGAGCAATGCTGCTTTATTTTCGGGAAGCTAAGCCAAGGGAAACCCATAATTTTCCAAGGAAGAGATTTTGCAATCATCTTTAAACTTTCAGATGCTAATTCTTATCTTATTTCTATAACCACCCGCTCTAGAGCATGTTTAATGAAAATAAGGGATGATGGCTGTCATATCTTAAGTGAGCTAAATTTTATCTGTGCTGAAAATCACTGTGAAATAATCTCTAATTATAAAGCTGGGAAACAGAACATTTCAGCACATGTGCGTTGAAAGAGTGAGCCTCCAGTTCTTACCACTAGAGCTGTCTTGAAAATTACTCACATCTGCTAAAAGGGGAAAAGATAGAGCTTCTTCATCAGTGTTTTAAAATAATCTAAATATTTAGCAACCATGCTGAAGTTTGGCCTGCAGACCTATTTTTCCAAACTGGCGATTGAAGACATTTTATTGCACATAGAACATCTCTAATTTTTGTAATAGTGAGTGAAGAAAGTATATAGCACACCATACATAGTTTTGCAAATGCTCAATGGGGCTGTATGCCAGGTGCTATGCTAAGCACCTCACATATTATCTGCCTTATGTTTATTTCCCAGCCAGTTTAATGATAAAGTGGCAAAAATCCAAATGGGATGATCTCATGTAACAAATTTCCAAATGCTTCAGAAATCTACTTCAAATCTTCAGGCAATAAAATGCAACAGCATAAAGATAGAAAAAGAACATAAAAATGCTTTTATCAGACATAAAGCCTGCTTTTAATATTTTAAAAGGCTGTGATTTTATGCTTTGAGAATTAAAGTAGTATTCATCATTTATCCTGTACTTAAATAACAATATTTATATTTATTTTAAATCAAGTAATTAATCTATGTATTCTATATGGTGCCATGTGCTGAGACATGTAAGGGAGGTTTCCACCCAAATTCATTTCTTTGGCATTTCTTCCCTTTCAACTCAATAGTCTACTTTCAAAATTGTGATTAAGAAAAAGGCAACATATAGCAGAAATAAGAGGATTCTTGAAAATGTCACAAGTACTTGTGCTATGTATCAAGTAATAATCTTTTCCTGGATTGCTACTTACATTTTGAAAACTGCATATTTTCCCTCAGTCTCAAATACCACCAGTGAATAAAATGATTTCTGTGGACATTAAAGGCTTCCTAAAGGCTGAGTGGACAAATGCTCACCTATGCAAAGTCACCATGTGGGGAAGCTTTCCAGACTGCCTGTCTTTATCCTTCAAAATACATATAGCTTTGAATTTGTGTTAAACTCAGCACAGTGTAGTACTCTTAAATCAACTGTCAGATTTTTCTTTTGTTTAGAGATATACTTCACGGAAATGCTGTCATTAGCTTAAAGTTCTCACTCAGGTTCATAAAAAACCAGCTCGTAAACTTTAAAAGTTCTAAACCACCTCAGGTTTCACTAAATGGAAACACATTTGGTCACATTTACCTATGTGAGGGGGAAAATTAACCAAATTGACTTTTGTGAAGCTCTATTGTCTTTTTGACTTGTAACAGGCATTAATGGGACATTGATTAGTAACTAAAAGCCAAAATAGACTTAGTAGATCATGGAACACAACAACAAAACACCCTGGAAAATGTTGATCTTATTATTTCACTTTTTCAGGCATATCCTTAAGGCTGTGTCAAATTGATCCATCAACAATTCAACTGAACACTTGATCATTGTCAGAGATCACTAAATTATTCTCACTGTCTAAGTCTTTTAAATGGAGAAAGTCAAAATCTTTTGTGCTAAGAAGGAATACAATTTCATGGCTGAAATCTGTTGAATTTAGTGCATCTCTTGGTGAAATAATATTGTCTCTCTGCACACTTCAATGTCTTCTGGCTCAAAAGGTCGCTTACATCTTACAACTTCTGAACTAAGATGTCTATTTTATATTAAAATGATATGATTACTATTCTGCAGGGGAGCTGCAAGGGTTAGAAAGGAAATTCACGCACCGTTTTAATGCAGGCTGCCGTCAAGAAGCTACTTTGACTGACAGTCTCATTGCGCTGTATGTGTTCATGAAACCACTTGGTCAGAACTGTGTCTCATCACCCACCTGCCATTTCAACTTGCCTTTTCAGTATGAAGTTTAACCACTCAACTGTGAACAACATTGAATTTTAGGTTCACTTCTTTATTGAAAATAACAGGATTATATATATATATTTGTCAAATTGACTATTATGTGAAAATGAAAATTAAATATAAATCTAAAAGCTTTACCAC
Source organism: Lepilemur septentrionalis (assembly GCA_963573855.1). NCBI lineage: Eukaryota > Metazoa > Chordata > Mammalia > Primates > Lepilemuridae > Lepilemur > Lepilemur septentrionalis. The sequence continues at coordinate 29,392 of CAUYMX010010555.1, read as the reverse complement.
AGTTAGCTAATTGTAAGTGCCCATCCTTTCCACTTAGAAGAGTAGGCTCTTACAAATCCTAAGATGTGGATTCTATGCAATTTTCCAATGTTAGTCAGTCAATAATTTATTAAGTACCCACTGTTTGCATGTTTGTTATATAATTCATTTCAATATTTTTGTCTTAGATAAGGAAACAAACCCAGAGAACCATTTTTTTCATAGTCACATAGCTTTTAGGTGTTTGTTAAGTTTGAGAGGCATTGGTACATACTGTCCCAGGAAACTGAAAGTCGAAAATATACTTTCAGTGTTCAAGGAAAGAGCTATTTACTATTATGACTATTAAGTGATTGAACTATCAAGTAAATCAAGAAAGAATTATTCCTTGCTATTAATGATTGGTGTAGAAATAGATTAAAGTTTTAGCTTTGTCTGCTGATAAGAAATATTTATATGATAACAAAATAACTGAAGATTGAGAAATATAGCATAAGATATTTTTATATAATACCAAATAATTGGTTTAGGTTAGTATTATTGTATGAATTAAATATTCTAGAGGGAGGTATATAAAGTTTATAATTAATCTACTACTAGATGATATATCCTTCACATCTAAAACGTGAGGTCTCATCACTGCTTCTGTGCTGTATAAGCATGGTGGATGCCATTATCTAAATTTTACAGGTGTAGAAAATGAGCCAAAGAGTTTACACAATTACCCCAGATATTGTGATGTATTTGTTGGGCCTTTTCTCCTGCCAGTGATAAAAACCCAACTCAAACCAACAAAAGAATGAAAGAAAATTCTGGAATGTTTGGATTCAGAGGCTATATCTCTCAAACAGATGGAATGTGGCAGGTATGGGAACTATTTAGCTCATGAGGTGTCTTACCAGCTTAACATCCTCAGTGGCAAAAGTGATACTTCTCTCTCCTCAGGGCTCTGGCAGAAAATCCTGGTGAGTACTCTCCCTGGCTCATTTTGAGTCTGTGGTCAAAGGGACAGGATAAGCTGATTGGACAAGGCTGGATCGTATGACCACTCCTGCGGCCAAAGGGAGAAGATTAAAGAAAAGACAGGATTCAGCCCCCACAAAGCATAAAGAAGAGAATTGCCTCTGGAAAGAAGGGTTCTGGCTTTAGAAGGGTGAAAAAAATTGTTTGAACTAAGTCAAGATCATAAATTGAGACATTTTGATTTCTCTTTTCAATTACACCTACTAAAGCATTGAAGCAGTAGTTTTCATTTGGTTGTGGTGACGGGCTGCATTCATATCGAAATCACCTGGAGGAGTATGTATGTGTACACTCACACGCTTAAAGCCCTGGACTGACAGAGTAGGAATCTTGGATGGGAGTGGATGGGACAATATAAGGGTAGAATCCAGGGTCTCAAGAGACAGCTACATGTACTTAGGCATTTTAGTTTATTCTAAATGCTCTGTAAAATTGATAGTAATACGTGATTAGTAAATGTGGAGCTTCTTGGTTTTAATAATGTTATCTTATTATTTTAAACAAAATAAATGTGTATTGCATTCCCTTTTTAGGTAACCACACCTATGAAAACTCATCTGTTGAGAAAAACAATTCATGTTAGGATAACAGGCAGCAGGTGGGTCCTTGCTGGGGAGGAAATAAATAACCCCTAAGCATTTGCCTTGCAAAATGTTGCAAGCAACACATCATTAAAACTCAGATCAATTGTTTACTACATTTCTTTAATGCTCCTGGCATGCATGATTATCAAATTAATGATTAAAATGAAAATTATCAATCTTGAGGGTATCTGTTACTATGGTCTTTGTAGCCACATTTATGATAATAAATGAGAGAAAATTATCAATCAATACTGTCTTGCTTAAGCAATCTTTTCACTGCATGTATCTGAGGCTTAGGTCATCATAAGTCTTCAAGCCCTTAGGAAAAGATACCAATTTCCTCAACCCTTCATTAAACATGTATTAATTCACTCTTTATCTATTTTTTAATGGTCCCTAAGTGCTGAAATATTTTTTACTATTTTTTTTTATAAAATGCTTTATTTAAATCTCTCTTTTCTAATTTCTACAGGTAATAGGTAATGATCATCTCCAAATGGACTGTTAATCCCTCTTGATGTAACATAATACATAATAATGCCATTTCTTTGGTAACTGAAATATCTATAATAATAGAATGTTGCTTATCCTTGTCTTTAAATCCCCTTGCCCATTCTGTTATCTGCCCCTCTATAACCTCTTTTTTCCACAAAGTACTTGACAAGATATCAATCTCTAATCGTTTAGTTCATAGAGAAATCCCCTAAAGGCTTTTCAACCTGAGTTTCTTTTTTAACCTGAACACTGAAATCCTCTCCTGTGTAGTACAAATCTTTCTTCTTCTTCTGAAAATCACTTCAAAAAGGTATTTCATTTTTTTTTTTAGAAAACTAGTAAACCTCATTATATTCAGCTGCCATCTTGTTCTAAGCTTTTAATACTTTGTTTAAGGCAAGTTACTGAAGTGCTAGGGTAAGACTCACCACATGCAAAGATATTTACAGCATCTGAGTGGGCTGTGAAACCCAATCACTTTGGGCAGCATAGACAGAATGTGAAAAGAAGAATACTAAAATTAAGATACCTTCTTTCTGTTCCTTGACTATAGCTACCTTCAACTTCACACCTTTTGAAAATCAAAGCCTACTATTAAAATAAAGTCACAGAGAAATAAGTCCTTTTTTTCAAGTGCCTAATGAAAACTGAAATAGAATTTCATCGATGCCCCTCAAATTAAGTTCTCTGTGGTTTCATTTTTAACATTAGCAACGAAAACACTATAAAAAAGAAAGCAAAATCCAAAATCCTGCACTTAATCTTCCACTGCTAAATTTAAGAAGCTTTGTGTGGCATGGACGTGAAATATGCCTATGTATTCATAAGATATTTTAAGCATAAAGGCAAGCCATCTGCCCATCTTCGTGTCTCCCTACTCTTTATGCTATTCTTCTTCTTACCCTTAGTGGCTCTTCTTTTTAGAGCAATAAACTGGTTTTAAGAAAAAATATATACATGAGCTCATTTGTTACCAAAAATATGTCTATATTATTTATGTTTGCAAAAAGTCTGACTATTTCTGTATACATACCGATATATTAACATGACTGCATAGAAAAAGGAATGGAGGCACGCTCGCCAGGTTATTAACAGCAGTTACTGCTGAAAAGGAGTGGGATGGGGTGGGGTGAATAGCAGCATGTGAAGACAGAATTCCGTGTACACACGTTTCATTTTTCACATTACAATAACAACATGCCTATGTTTAACCTGTGGGAGCATTTTTACAAAATTATTGGCACTTTCAAAGTATAGCTTGCTACTCTCCGAGAACTTGGGGTCAATGGTGAAATCCCAAATATTTGTCCATTAATATCCTTTCCCTTTCAGGGATCTAAGGGAAAAGAGATGAGTTTCCATCAGATAAAAAGGCAAGAAATGTTAAATACAGAGAAGTTGAGAACATTGAAGAAAAGAGCCATGCTTTGGTTATAAGAGATGATTGGTGACTTTCAAGAACACATTTCAGCGAGAATAGAAATCAGAAGTTGGAGTCAGCAGGGAGGTAAAGAGTTTTAAATGTATTTAGCTGAGTGTGAACTATCTTTTCAAAACATTACACTTCAGGGAATGAGAGAAATAGATTCATAGCTCATAGGACTAATAGGGAAGGAAAGATTTTTATCGTAGGAGGGAAGACTTTATCATGCTGGGGCCTAAGGGGAGAACGAATATAGTGGAAATCTCATGGAAATACAAAAAGTGTATTTAATGTAAAAAACTCCAGGAAGAAGCCTTGAATTGACAAGGAAAAAGTTTTTAAAACATGTCTATTTAAAAAGATGCAATGATAGCTAACTCTATTGAAAGCTGGATCTCTTCTCAGTAAAAATAAATTTGGCCAAGTGAACACTGGACTTTCTACCGAAAAAAAAAAAAAAGAATTACATCATAATTTTTCTACCTCAAAGTACTCCATTAATAAAGAAGAGCCCCACAAAAGACATGAACAGAAACTTTTCAAAAGAAGACAAAATAATGGCCAAGAAACATATGAAAAAATGCTCAACATCTCTAATCATCAGGGAAATGCAAATCAAAACCACAATGAGATATCACTTACCTCCAGTGAGAATGGCCTTTATCGAAAAGTCACAAAACAATAAATGTTGGCGTGAATGCAGAGAGATAGGAACACTCCTACACTGCTGGTGGGACTGCAAACTTGTGCAACCCCTGTGGATACCAATATGGAGATATCTGAAAGTGATACCAGTAGATCTACATTTGATCCAGCAATCCCACTACTGGGCATCTACCCAAAAGAATAAGACACTCTATAAAAAGGACACTTGCACTCAAGTGTTTATAGCAGCACAATTTACAATTGCAAAGTTGTGGAAACAACCCAAGTGCCCATCAATACATGAGTGGATTAATAAAATGTGGTATATGCATACCATGGAGTACTATTCAGCTATAAGAAGCAATGGTGATATAGCACTTCTTGTATTTTCCTGGTTGGAGCTGAAACCCATTCTACTAAGTGAAGTATCCCAAGAATGGATGGACAGGCACCACATGTACTCACCAGCAAATTGGTATTAGCTATCAACACCTAACTGGACACATACGAACAACATTTATTGGGTGTCGGGCAGACGGGAATGGGGAGGAGTGGATGGGTATATACATACATAATGAGTGCGATGTGCACCGTCTGGGGGATGGTCAGGATTGAGGCTCTGACTGTAGGGAGGAGGGGGGCAAGGGCAATGTTCATAACCTTAACATTTGTACCCCCATAATATGTTGAAATAAAAAAAAAAGAAAAAAAACTGTCAGGTGTCTCTTTGAAGAAAGGACACCAGATTTTAAATAAATATATCAATTAATTCATTTTAAAAAAATAAATATTTGAAATGTTTTTTCATGTGAATACCATAGTACAGTGCAATAAAGTTAAGGTATATACATAAACCAACTTTTTCTTAAATATACCTATGTTGAAAATTAGAAAATGAACCAAAACTGATGTTACTATTAGAATAAATAGCAAATTTTCAATATCAATTAATTTCTGAATGCTTGCAAATATTACTTTCACTTGAATTCTTAAAGGTTATATTCTTAAATCTTTGAAATCATGGGATACTCTCTCAGCTCCAAAACTAATAGGTAGTAGCATAAAATTGAAAACTTATTAAGAATTCTACCTGTAATATCATAAAACGTATATTGTTTTTAAAAATCACTTGATGTTATTGCTGGATCGAATGGTATTTCTATTTGTAGCTCTTTGAGGAATCTGCAAATTCTTTTCCACAGAGGCAAAGACATAAAATGTGACCAAAATGTTTATACGCTCATATTTTCCTGAAATACAAAAACAAACAAAAATCATTTGATATTATGATGTAGAATCCAGGTATTGGAATTTGTACCAACACTAGAAGGACATAACTTTTGTTTTGTGTTGAGTATGGCTGATTTAATCTTTATTTTCAAAACCAATGGCCCAAGAAATTGGTAGCTAAGAAACATCATCTTTTGATGTTTCTTCAATTGATCTTATTTATACTTCATTAACTTTTCATTTGATAACAATTATAAGGACAAGAAAAAGTAACATCTATGGAATACATACTATGTGTCAGGCACTTGTCTAAACACCTTTAGTAAGTAGAATTCTTATTTTTCACATTTTATAGATGAGAAAATGAAGATTTGAAATATTTAAACAATTGGTCTAAGATGTTTCAACAAGTTGGTGTCTTGAGCAAAGATTCAAGACCCAGTCAGCCTGATGCCAAAGGTCTGTTCTCTTCACTGCTGCCCTGTAGTGTGTCCACAGGGCATTTTTTCTAAAAAACAAAAGCAAAAAATAAAACAACACAAAAAGCCAAAAACCACATCTGGGCTATACAAACTGGAAACAGAAAGAAAGAAGTGTAGGTTTCTAAGTGAAAATGAGATGTAAGGAATGAAAATATTTGCACCTATTGAAAATGCTCACCAAAAGACTGTTCATTCATACTTTTTCTAGGTTCTAATGAGATTGGCCATCTTATTTACCAGGTTACAATATAAAAAAATATGCAAACTGTGTTACAAGCATGCTGAATACAGGAAAATAGTACAGGTGTCACAGAGTAAATAGTTAAATATCCTTAGAAAAATCAAGAAAAAAACCTTAGTAACATTATTGCCTGATGTTATTTTACAAATTGATAGTTGACATACCTGAGTATCACTGTATTTCTACATACTTATATTAGTTTTCTATTCCTGCTGTATGAGGTAATGAACATGCAAAAGGAGAAATCCTCCTACTTACTTACAAAACAATAATTGTATAAATAACAAAGAAACTTATTTAAAATGTTTGAAATTCTGAAAATCTGGCCCATGATTCATCAAAATAATCAATATAAAACACACAAAAAGAGTATGCTAATTTTCAAATAAGTAATTGTTTCAAAAAAAACCATCATGGAGACCAACTTGTTTTCTACCAAATTGCTTTTACCTAAAATTTAATAGCAAAACTTCGTACAGCAAATGTATAGGTAATTACTACATGTTAAAAATTTGTTTATGTCTCATGCATACATATAAAGAATTAATTATATCTATTATTTTTATTATTAACTTAGTTTTATAATTTAGCTTAATTACTATATTTGAGATATATGTCATTACATATAATACAATAAAATATAATAATGCAAACATTATCCACTTCACAGGGTGGTGGGTTGACTTTCTACATGTGGACTACATATTTCTGTGCATGGCACATATGATTTTTCAGAAAATGATGATTTCCATTACTGAGGTATTCATTGATAAAGGTATTTTTTGAAGAGTTTATCAATATTACATATTGACTCTAATATATTTAGGTAATTCTGAATATGTTTTCTGGGTCACTGCAGAGAATAAATCATTGATGATTTTTGATGATCATTATGAGTCTTCCATTAACCAAATGGACTTATTAGAGTTCATAATTCAGATATAATAATAACTTATATTGGTAACATGAGGCTGATAATATTTGGGCCTCACTCTTAGAAGGAATGTTTCTTTTGAAAAGTTAAACATAGAGAGAGTCAGATATTTTTATTTTTCATATGTATACAATCACACATATATATGTACATTTATACACATGCATTTATATGTTTGTGTAAATGTATGTATATGGGTATGTGTGTGTGTATAAAATAAAATGGTACCTCTGCAAGTAGGATAACTCCTTCTTTATCTGCTGGTCAATCTGCACAAGAAGTCAGAAGTCCAAAGTGATCAGTTGGCAGCTGCAGATTCAGATTTGATGGGAATCTCACTGTGTCCCCTGGTGAAAGACTTCTTCATCCAGAAGCCATATTAGATCCAGAAGGTACAAATTGGGGACAGAAGTACAAATTCCTTAAGTGGGTCACTTATTTCCACTGGGGAGCAGAGACACTCTAACTTTTAGCCCTGATCCAGGTGGTCTAATTATTGGTGACACAGCACCATATAATTCTAGATGGTTAAACTATTAAATAGATACCAAATCCTGACAGCTTCTTAACTGTGTAAAATGTCATCTCCAACTGGCTTCTTATCTGCACTGTCAAGAGCTATTTCAATGCTTTGTCAGGCTACCATCTTTTGAGAGATGCAGTGGATAAGTTTAGGCTTCTATAGCAGAATACCATAGACTAGGTGGCTTAAACAGCAGAAATTTATTTCTCAATTCTGGAGTCCGGGATGTCTTGGTTGAAGGTACAGACTGATTTGGTTCCTAGGTGAGGGCTCTCTTCCTGGCTTGCAGTTTTCTCACTATATCTTCACGTGGGGGAAGAAGAGAGTTCATTTCTCTTCTGTCTCTTCTTTTGAGGGCACTAATCCCACCATGAGGGTTCTATCCTCATGATCTAATTAATGCCTAAAGGCCCATCTCTAGACATCACCACATTGAAGATTAGGGCTTCCACACGTGAGTTTTTTGAGTGAGGGCACAAAGATTTAATACACAGCATGTGGTACATGGTGAGAGCTGTGGATCCATGATCTTACATCAATCGCCATACTTTCTTAGCCTTGAAATTCATTCCTTTGTCCAAGGTGATTATTTCAGATCCCATGTCAATAAATCACATAGTCTAAGAACCCTTGGATAATGATGCTACTTGAAGTGCTGTAGGCAGGAAAAACAAAGTATACTCAGAATCCTTGTCAGTCATGATTAGAAATAATTGCTGCCCTTTCCAGAGTGGAAGAAGTGTGATATGAACTACTTTTTACATGTGACTGGTTATTCTCTATGGTAGTATGAATTTTCAGATGCCCATCCCCCAAGATATTTCAACCTATAATCCCTATGATGAGATATCATGCCTGTGATTATGTTACATCACATGGAAAAAGGAATTTTGCAGAGGTAGTTAAATTACTACATGTTAACCACCTGTATTTAGTTAACTTGCATGGATGTCAGTTGACATTGAGTCAATCATAAGGGAGGCCTAATTGAATCATATGAGCCCTTTAAAAGCAGAGCTATCTCCTGCACATTGCAGAAGGGGAATGAAAGAGACTTGAAGCATGAGAAGGATTCACCCCATTCTACCTGGCTTTGAAGATGGAAGGGGCAATGTGCAAGGCCTTGAGAGTACCTCTGACTGAAAGCCAGACAAATAAGGTTACAGTACTAGAACAGCATGCAACTGAGTTCTGATAACAACATTCATGAGTGTAGGTGTGGATTCTTCCCCACAAGTCTCCGTATAAGAACTAAGCCTGGCTGGTAGCTTGCTTTTCACCTTGTGAGATCTTAGAGAGAGAACCCAGATAAGCCCAACAGGAATTCTTACCTACGAAATTGTGAGTAAATAAATGTGTTTCGTTTTAAACTAGCAAATTTGTGATAATTTTTTTATGCTGCAATAAAATAATAATGCATTCTTCTTGAGACATTCTATCACATTGAAAGCTCAATGTTTTCTTAGTCTCCTGATTGTTTAGACATTTGGAAGCATCCATAAAACTAGATCAGTCTTTGCAAAAGGAAGCATGTGCTGTTGGACCCATGCAAAGCATCAGCAATTACTCCTTTTGTGGGCTATTGTGCAGTCATGAGTGGTCAAGACCAGAGCCTAATACATATCTACTGAATTAGTCATCTTTTCCATTGGGTTGTTTGTTGCTTCTTTTGCAGTTGTTTTATTATGGGTATTAGCTGAAGATTAAAGACAAAAATCTTCAATTCTAACTGTCCAAGGGTAGACAATACTAGTAGGAATTACTGATGGCTCATGCACTTGGTTGGTGAAATATTTACATTCATTTCTTTCCACAAGCTAAGCAGCCAGCAAGTAATAAGAGTAGAAAGGGCAATAAGGACACTAATTTACTTTAAAAGGCCAGTATCTTACTGCCTAAGCCACTCTGACTCTCCTGTTAGCATGTCAGTGACATCTGCTAGCAAAATTATTGTTTTCTGGTCTGTAGAAGGAAACTGGGGTTTCTTTACAGTGTCCTAGTCTACAGAAAACCCAATTTAGCACAATCAGTGGCAGTCACAGAAAGACCGATGTGTAGATGCTCAGTGCTTATTCGTGGTATGGCCAGTTGAGATGGAAGGTTCCAGCAGCTTGGAGTATTAGCAGAGATCTCTATCAGTGCTTCTGCAGGCTTTCTTTCAAATACAAACAACATATTTACATTACTTTCTTTTTAGGTAAAAGTTTTATAAAAATGCTATCTCAAAAATAACAGGTTCAAAAAAAGTTTTAAATAAATATGTTTATGAAATTTGTCAATGACAAGATTTTTTTACAGTTTGACAAAGTAGAGGCAAAAATACTATCAAAACAAGTTCAATTTGTGGGCAAGTGTAGCATCATTCTTTATAAATTCTTATACAAATCATACACATTACAGTAGCAGATGCCCCCTGGTGAACACTAAGGCATTAATCTTTACATTTTGTGTCGATTCCCATATTTCTATCAACATCCCTTTTACCTGGACCTAATTTTCTTCAATTGTATAATTTTGTTCCTTCAAAAACCTGGACAAAATCCAACCCATTCACTGCTGCCTCAGGGCTCAGTTATATCCTTACTTCAGACTACTTTTCTCTATCCATAAAATGATCAGATCCACTTTCTGAAGTTCTGTCCACAGGTCAATTTTCCCACATTTCTGTCTATCAGGGATATCTTTGAGTGGGTCTCTGGTGTACCAGAATTCTATCTTTGTCTCACCTCAACATGCTGAGCCAACCCATCAGTGAAATGGGCCTAGGACTTTTTCTTACTCTTATTGCTGTTCAGAGGAACCATCCACGAGGCCACAGTTAAGAGTTGAGGGAAAGGCATTGGTGCAATAGTGACAGGTGACATGGGAGCTGAGGACACTTATTTAGGCAGTTACTTGTATCTTCTGGTCTCCCTGGTGGCCATTTCTGAAATACTATTTTCCACGATATAATCTACTGAGCCTGCCCTACTCATCAACTTAGTGACTGTGCCCCAAAACTGAGCTTATGATATGGGAAGACTTGAATGCTTATTCACTTTGTGACTATTGCTTTGTACCCCAAAGTCCTCAGAATTCCCATTTCCCCAGTATATAGTTAATCATAAGCACTTTCACATTACAAAAGGGCATGAATCCTTCTGTAGGGAAGGAAACATAATTTTTCCTTAATTCGTATGAGTTCTTAGTTGGCAGGGACCCTGTAATGGAAGACAGGCTACCAAGAGAAAAACGAACAAGTTTACCAATGTGTGCAGCTAACATCATGTGGGTGAAAACTTAATGAAAAGTAACTTTAAGCAGTGTCTTAGAATTCTGGCTTACACAGCATCTTCAGCAAAGAACAATAAATGAATAAAATCAAATTAAGAAACTTAAGTAAATTTAAATTAAATAAATAAACAATTAAATAACGTTGTGAAGAAATTACAGAACAAAGGAAAGGGCCAGGAAACGGTGATGTAACTATATGGGAGAAAAATAATGGAGTAAGATTGGTTTGCAGATTTCTCTAGCACTGTCTCTAGGCTGACAGGAGTCTAGAGATGTCTCCAGTAAAGGAAAAGTTATATTCAGCCTTGAGGTAGAAAAGGAGGAGAATAAAGAGGAACTTTTCCTTCATTTGCTGCTTCTTAATTGCCTTCAGCTAAAACACAATTTTTATGTCAAAGACGCATATTTTTTGGTGATATATTCTGGTTTCTTTTACTTTCCATCTCCTTTTGAAGTCCAGAATACTCTCATATGGTGTATTTTATATGAACAATTGGCATTTATTCCAGGAAGGTAGGGTTAATTTAACATTAATGTAGGAAACTAATTATTGTAATTTATCGCATTATCTGAAAAAATCATACGATTATTTCAATAGATGTGGAAAAGCTTTGAATAAAATTAACCTCTTCTGTGATTAAAAGAAAAACTTTTAATCAACTAGAGATAGAGGGAAATTTCCTTGATCTGATAAAGAATATTTATTGATATATAAAACCAACCATTAACATCATATATGTTAATGAAATATTAAACACTTTCTCTGATATCAAAAATGTGCAAGAAGTCTTATCACAACAATTCTATTCACTATTCCACCAGAGAGCCTAATCAGTTCAATTAGAAAAAAAAAGAAATGAAATGTATAAACTTTGAAAAGAAAGATGTGAAACTATTTTTATGCATAAATAATGTAACTGATAACATAGAAAAATCCTGAGCAACCTACAAAAATAAAAAAGAACTAATAATTAAGCTTAGAGTACTTACAAAATAAAGTAACACTATAAAATAAATTATAATTCTATTAATAGTATCTGTGTGTATATATATAAAATATGTAAAATGCTAATGCTCATTAATTTGTCCAATAAAGTCAATTTAATTCTAATCATGATGAACAAGTTGATTTTTTTGTTAAGAAATCAAAAAGCTGTTTCATTAGTTTAATTGAAAAGATAAGGACTCAAATAGCCAAAAGCATCTTGAAATTACAAACAAAAAAAGCAACAAACAAGTTTTGAGAATTTACTCTGTGATTAAAGATTAACTATAAGCACTCATAAACTGCTGGGGAATGTAAAATGATACAACCACTCTGGAAAGCCAGGTTCTTATAAAATTAAACATACAACTACGTTATGACTCTGCAATTTTTCTTTTTCTTGTTTTTTTGAGACAGAGTCTCACTCTGTTGCCCAGGCTAGAGTGCCATGGCGGCAGCCTAGCTCACGGCAACCTCAAACTCTTGGGCTCAAGTGATCCTTCTGCCTCAGCCTCCCAAATAGCTGGGACTACAGGCATGCGCCACCATGCCCGGCTAATTTTTTCTATATATTTTTAGTTGGCCAATTAATTTCTTTCTAATTTTAGTAGAGATGGGGTCTCGCTCTTGTTCAGGCTGGTTTGAACTCCTGACCTTGAGCGATCCTCCCACCTCGGCCTCCCAGAGTGCTAGGATTACAGGCGTGTGCAATTTTTCTTTTAGTTATTCAGCCAAGTTCATGTAAACCTATATCCTCAGAAAGACTTGATACTCACATGTTTATAGCACTTTTATTATAATAACCCCAAACTAGAAACAGCTCAATTAGTCTATCTACAGGGAAATTGATAAACAATGTGTAGGACAAGAGTGGTATTATAATAGTTGATATTGATTTACTGGATAGGGGCACAAGAAAACATGAAGGTTGAAATGTTCTACATCTTCATCGGTATATTGGTTATTTAAGTTTATAATCTTTCAAAACTCTGAATCATAACTTCAGATCTGTCCATGCCACTGTATGTAAATTTTATCTCAATAAAAATAAAGTAAAATGCATATATGTCTGTGTGTCTGTGTGTTCGTGTGTGAGCACACACGCAAACCTTAACAGAAAAAGAAGTCCTTAAACAAACATAACTTTACTTCTTCTTCTGATGCACATATGTAGTCACTATGCATTTTTATAAATTGGGAAAAATTATTCTGTTTTATAAGTTTATTTTGATAGAAATCTGTTTCATTTAAATACATGATGTCTGATAAACACTCTGGATAGTCAAAAAAGCTTATGCTTAGGGTAAAAAATAAACAGTATAAGTGTTCTTGAATTATTCAATGAGCGAATTACTGATATGATTAAAACAAAAATGTTTTAAAATATAAGCATGCTAATTCCACTCATTTTCTGTTGCACACTGTACTAGTTTTGTATTGCTGCTGCAACAAGATACCACAAACTTATTCGAAACGACACAGATTTGTTACTTATAGGTTTGAAGTCCAACATAGGTCTCACTGGGCTAAAATCAAGCTGTGTACAGGGCTGCACTCCTTCCTGGAGATTCTGGGGGAAAAATCTGTTCCTTGCCACCTTTAGCTTCTAGAGACTACCTTTGTTCCTTGGCTCATGGTCTGCCTCCATCTTCAAAGCCAGGAAGAAAGGCTGAGTTGTCACATTGAAACACTATTACACCGAATCTTCCAACTCCCTCTCTCGCTTTTAAAGACCCTCATGATCACACTGGGTCCATCTGGAAAACCCAGGATACTCTCCTTATGTTAAGGTCCACTAATTAGCAACCTTAATTCCATCTGCAACATCAATCCCTCTTTGGGAGAGAGGAAAATCATTATTCTGTCTATTACAAGCACACACATGATCATATATAAAAGGGCAAATATTTACTCCACAATTACTTTTATTGCTAAGTTTATTTTATGGCCTAATAAAAGTTCAATGTCAACTTTTTATCTTAGCTCTTTTTTTGTTCCAATATGTAGTTTACCTTTTAAGCAGATAGTTTTATTCTACATATGTATATATACATGTGCATGTATATATACATGTGCATGTATACCTACATACACATGTATCTACTGATATACTTGTAAAGTAAAATTTTATCATACTGTACATACTGTCTTATAGCAGTATTTGTTATTTTAAATTGATGGAAATGTTAGGTATTCCTAGAGTCTGACTTCAGCAGTGGACTTATCTGGACTATAGAAATTGTTGTTCTGGAATCCTAGACAAAAAATGTTACATGAAGAATGAATAATTTTGTAATGAAATCTGAATTTTCTTAACCGACATGACTCATACATAGTGTGCACTATTGTGTCAATTGAAGTATCACAATAATTCAAAATACAAGCTTTGCTTTATATGCTAAGTGGATATCATCACCATATGATATTTATAATATGATATTCTATTATAGAAATTGCTTCCAAATTGGGAGTTTGAAGCATACCAGAGAAAAAAATGAACAGATCTTTGGTTGGTATTGAATGAGACATAATTTTAATTTTGGAATTTATTAGCATATTGAAATAATATAATTTATTATTGGACATAATCATTAAGAAATAAAATTTACAATAAACTAAATGATAGCAGGATTACAGTGAACTAATATTATTTTTTTTTCTTTTTCTCTATTCAAATGATAAGAGTCCTGACATGCAATTTTCCTTGATGGATGAAAGGAGACAGTAAGAGAGGGGATGGGTTAATAACAGTAAAGTCAATATTGAATCAGAAATATATTGAGATTCTGAGAGAAATCAAGATATGTGCTCCAATCATTAAAATTTGTCACTACTGAGATTTGTTGGCTGATGAGCTGTCAATGAACCTGGAGAAAAAGCTTTTATAAGAAGCTGTTCGACTTGCAGAAAAAACAGTTTAATAAGCAAAGGACTCTCTGTAAATAGAACTTATAAAGTACAAGTGACAATAAAGTTTGTAGATGAAGAGGAATAGAGTTTAACTTAATTCCAAAATAGACAGCCTCTATATTTTCCCCTTAGTACCTTAAGTTCTTGATAATGACATTCAAATAGGGTATCATTCTTAGCTTTTTCTTTAAGTAAGGAGGCAATGTGTATGCAAAATACATAAACTACAACATGCAGTTTTGCCCAAACCAGTCCATTTTAGCATCATCAGTATAAATATTTTCTATGGGCAACTTTAAATCAACTGTCTATTATCCATGAGTCATGAATAATTTCAGTTCACAGACTTTTCATGATTTTAACTCTATTAAAAGTGCCGAACAACACATCCAATGAAACTTTTGCTAGAGAGGCTAAACATGGGTTTGGTTAGATAATAAATATTTTTTTTAAAACCACATGAACAAAAAAATTAATTATTACTGGCCATCGTACAAAGCACAGCATCTAAATCATATGCATGGCATTAATTGACTTTCTTAATACTTGATGTTTCTCCCAAACTTTCCATTATGTTTATTATTTACTTCACTAAAACGTTTGGTGGATTTTGAGGACTTGACTCTTTGTTTTAAATTGTCTATATCTATCCCCTTTTTTGGATATTCTCAGAAATTGGTAATTGTCCTAGTAATACGATGTACTTGTTTATCTGTGGATCTACATGAAAAAATGGATTATTGAAGAGTGATTTACCCTTGATATTCTCTGATTTTGTGGACTTTCCTTTTAAGGAGTTAGCAAGTGTTCTTCATTGATTAATTTGTCTTGGATTGCTAATGTTTATCTCCAAGCCAGGTTCTTTCCAGAATCCATGTGGCTTGGTATTCTCTAACACTGGTATACAAGCCCTCAGAAAGGGAAATATACTGCTCATTTTGATTCTAGGCCTTGCTTGAAAATTTTCAAATCCATATGTCTGGCTGCTCCAGAAGGAATAGTTAGTATTTTTTAAGGAACTGGGAAAGGATAGCCACAGCGATGTGCTAAACCTGCTATCTTTCCAAAATTATTGACTAGAAAAATATATATAGAATAATGAGTGTTTCCACTTATTCCAATACTAGGTACTTAAGCCATAAAGAGGACTCAATGACCTATTTAAAATATATATGTTTATTTTTCTCTAGAACCAATAAAATATATTAATAACTGGCATTCTAAAATTTAGAATATAAAGTTAAAATATAATCTTTTCATTAGCAAGTATGTAGATGAAAATATAAGTTGCAATTAATTTATTAAATCATAGCATTGATACATATGGTCATAACTTTCCCTTATTTAATATATAAAATAAAAGTGGACAAAATCACTCTGAATATAGTTCATTGAGTGAATCAAAATATTCTTGGGCAGTTAGATAGATTACACTTTCCAATCCCCCTTTGACGTTATATGTGGCTAAACTCCTGAATCCCAGCCAATGATATGTTAATGAAAGTTGAGTGTGTTTCTTTCAGACATGAGCTATATAAATCTCTTTTTTGCTAATGGTTACTATTGCTGCATAAATAATTACCTCAAAAGATAGTAGCTTAAAATAATCACTATAATCACTTTATTTTTCTCAAAAATTTTTGGGTCAGAAATTTGGGATGGAAAGGGCTTAGACGTTCTTTGGATGAGTCTCTCATGAAAAGCATATGAAAACTTGCTTGGGCTGGATGTCATAGGTAGTCGATGAACATGGGTAGTTAATGGTGCTGGCTGTTCAGCCAGAACTTCAGCAGAGAATTTTGATTGAAGCATCTGCACAGGCCTCTCCTGTAAGGTGGCCTTGGGGTAGTTTAGTTTTTAATTTTGTTATTTATATTTTTCCCCAGCTCTATTAAAAGATAATTGACAAATAAAAACTATATAATATTATGATGTACATGATATTTTGAAATGTATATATATGTGTGTGTGTGTATGTGTGCATCATGAAGTGAAAAAAGCAAGCTAATTAACATATCCATCACCTCATATATTTGTTTCACATACTTTTTTGTGGTGAGAACATTTCAGATCTACTCTCCTGCAATTTTCAAGTTTACAATATATTATTGTTAACCATAGTTATCCTGTCACACACTAGATCTCCATAATTTATTCATCATACCTAAGTAAAGCTTTGCAACATTTTATCAGCATCTCCTCATTCTTTCCCCTCTTCATCCCCCAGCCCCAACACCAGCCCATAGTAATCACTGCTTCTATAAGTTTATTTAAGTGGGATCATGCAGAATTTATCTTTCTATGCCTGGCTTATTTCACTTAGCATAATGTCTTCCAGGTTTATCCATGTTCTTGCAAATGGCAGAATTTCATTTTTTTAAAGGCTGACTGGTTTTTTTGTGTGTATGTGTGTGTGCGTGCATGTGTGTGTGTGTGTGTGTGTTTCTTTACCCATTCATCTGTTGGTGGACAATAAAGTTGATTTCATATTTTAGCTAATGTGAATAATGTTGCAATGAATGTGGGAATGCAGATATCTGGCAATATTCTGATTCATTTCCTTTGGATATATACCCAGAAGTGGGATTACTGGATCATATAGTAGTTCTATTTTTAATTTTTTTGAGGACCCACCATACTATTTTTCATAGTGGCTGTACTAATTTTCATTTCCACAAATGGTATACAATGGTTCCCTTTTCTTAACATCCTCGCCATCACTTATTATACTTCTTCTTCTTAGTAATAGTTATTTTAGTAGGTATAAAATGATATCTCATTGTGGTTTTGATTTGCATTCCCCTGATGATTAGTGAGGTTGAGCATTTTTTCATAAACCTATTAGTGATTGGTATGTCTTCTTTTGAGAAATGTTTATTCAGATCCTTTACCCATATTTTAATTGGGTTGTTGTTTTCTTGCTATTGAGTTGTTTGAGTTCCTTGCATATTTTGGATGTTAACCCTTTATTAGATGTATGATTTGCAAATATATTCACCCATTTCATAAGTTGTTTATTTACTCTGTTCATTATTCCTTTGTTGCTGTGCAGAAGCTTTTTGGTCGATGCAATCCTACTAGTCTATTTTTTGCTTTTGTAGCCTATGCTTTTGGGGTCATATCCAAAAAATCATTGCCCTAACAAATGTGATGAAGTTTTCCCCTATATTTTCTTCTAGTAGCTGTACAGTTTCAGGTCTTACATTTAAGTCTTTAATACATTTAGAGTTCATTTTTATGTATGGTGTGACATAAGGGTCCGATTTCAATATTCTGCACATGGATATCCAGTTTCCCCAATAACATTTATTGAGAAGACTATCCCTTCCTCACTGGGTGTTCTTGGCACCTTTGTTGAAAATCTGTTGACTCTAAATTCATGGATTTATTTCTGGCTCTTCTGTTCTATTCTTCTATATGCCTCTTTTTATGCCAGTATTATGCTATTTTTTATTACTATAGCTTTGTAGTAGACTTTGAAATCAAGTCATAGGGTCCTTCTAGCTTTGTAATTTTTGTTCAATATTGCTTTGGCTGTTTGGGGTCTTTCATAGTTCCATACAAATTTTAACTTTGTTTTTTTTCTTATTTTTGTGAAAAATATCATTGGAAATTGTATAAGTACATAGATTCTGTAGGTTGCTTTGGATAGTATGGACATTTTAACAATATAAATTCTTCCAATCCTTGAACATGGGATGTCTTTCCATTTACTTGAGTTTTCTTCAATTTCTTTCAACAATATTTTATAGTTTTCAGTGTACAGATCTTTTATCTCTTTGGTTAAATTTATTCCTAAGTATTTAGTGTTTTTGATGGTATTATAAATGGAATTGCTTTTGTTACCTTCTTTTTCAGATAGTTTTTTGCTAGTGTAGTGAGACATTAACAAATTTTTATGTTGATAATTTTTATGTTGGTTTTTTATCTTGCAATTTTATTGAATTTGTTTACTTGTTCTAATTTTTTAGAGAAGAGCCTCTAGACTTTATATACATAAGTTCATGTCATCCACAGAGATGATTTTATTTCTTCTTTTCCATTTTGGATGCCGTTGATTTCTTTTTTATACTTAATTGTTCTGTCAAGGGTTTTCAGTACTATGTTAGATAGAAGTGGTAAGAATGAGTATCCTTCACGATCTCAGTAGAAAAGCTTTCAACTTTTCCCCATTGTGTATGATGTTAGCCAGCATTTCTAAATGACATGTTACTCTTCCTGGAGCTAACTTCTGAAGAAGACCAGGCTGAAGTAGCATCTTCTTTTCTTAACTAGCCTCATAAGCCACATAGCATCACCAACATCACACTGAACTGATGAAGATATAAGTAAACTGAAATTCAGGTAACTTAAATTACTTTCAAAAGCAGTGGAAGCAGCCAGGGGCAGTGGCACACTCCTGGGGTCTCAGCTACTTGGGAGTTTGGGGGAGTAAGATCACTTGACCCCAGAAGCTCAAGTCCAGCCTGGGCAATATAGTAAGACCTCATCTTTTAAAAATAAATAATTAGTTAAGAAAACAGTAGAAGCATGATTACATAATTTCACACAATTTTTTTTAATTTGTATATTCTAGATCTGCTTCTATTTTATCAGTTGAAAGTACACTTTATTTTTGAGAACTCTGAATTAAAAAAACTCCCACTAATCCTATAACAAAATGATTCCTTTTTTGAAAAATGTTCCCATAGTATAGTACCTATCACTTTTTATATAGAATTTTAGTTTTGTGTGTGTGTATTTGCATTTGTGGGTGTGTTTTCTATGACAGTTTGTAGCCTTTCTGAGGTCAGGAGAGGAATAAGAACCACAGGATCCTTATTATTTTGGCTACAATTCTTCCTAGGACATATGTTTCATATAGTAAGTTATAAATAAATATTTATTATTTAAATTTATGAAATATGAATGAAATTGCTGAAAAGAAAGATACCAGAGAGAATCCACACTTAGGAATTTCTAAGAAAATGACAGGAACACTAAATTAATGAATTCTCTACATTCTTAGGGAAATTCACTATAATTTTTTGTAGTGAATATTTGCATGAACATTTGGAAAGCTTTACAATAAAACTTTAACTAAAAATAGCTAACTATAATTACTAAATTCTTCATTATTTGCTGTATAACACTGACAATACCTTTTTATGTGTTATGGATGAGTGAAAATGTTTTCAACTAAATGTGACCACAGGGACTATTCTACTCAGCTGAAAATTCCCATAAGGATATATTAAGGAGGGGTGATCGTGGAGTACGTGATGGTTCCCAGGGTTCTGTTGAGGGTGTTGGAATATAATCAACTTTTTACTGGAAACTGCCAGGAAAATGCAGGTTTCCAAGTACCTCCCTTATTCCCCACTCCTACTTTTCTCCCACATTTAGACCCTCACCTTGAATCATCCATTTCCTTAGTTAAGTTAGTCATTACTTCTCTATGATAAAACTAACCTGGTCAATATAATGACAGATTACATTTTATTTATGGGATGTGTATTTTCTTCCATATAAAAGGGGTAAGCTCTTAGACTAAAAAAATGAATGAGTCATTCGGTCATCCTCTCTCACTTCTCTTACCAACATCCTTATAATCCTTTCCTCATTAAATGAAAAGTTTCCATTTCTGAAGCCTTACTTGACTATAAGAATAATTAATTAATTAATTAAGAGACTATAAGAGATGGGTTCAGAGATAATTGTCTAAAGACCAGCATCACTTGGTTCAGAGATAATTGTCTAAAGACCAGCATTTTGTAGGCAAAATATAATTTAACTATGGAAATAAGTGAATGAGATAGGAGGCAACATAAACCTACAGCTGATTAAACAAATAAATTAAAGGAATGGATAAAACATTGTTTATTTTAAATAAAAGTGAAAGTATCATTTCCGTTAATAGAGGGGATGTTGCTCTATTTACTGAACAAAATAAGATTTACGTCAGTGACTTACACAAATCATTATATTAAACTGAATCAATGTGAAAGTGCAGCATATGAGTTAATCAGCATCCTTCTCAAACCATAATTTTATAGCAAAATATTTGTATTATTTTCCTCTATTTTTATTTTTCTTAACAGTGATGAAAGGAACAAACTATTCAGGGCTGATTCAAGCATAGCTAGTAGAAGAAATGGCTCCAAAGCAGATTGTATGTCTAAAAAAAATATGTTCACTTGGTAAGCTTTTGTCTACTCATTAAATTATAATTATATTCAATAATAAAATTTCTCCTAGAGAAAGTATCAAATGGATATGAATTCCTTCTTATGAGAAGTAAATAAATAATATCAGAATATTTCTTGATATGGTGGCAGATAAAGGAAAGAATTGGGGGTAAAAAAAAAGCTAAGAAAATGTAGACAGAAAATACTAATTTCTGACATAACATAGAACAATATAGCCATGGTGACTCTGTCATTAGAGTTAAAAAATTAACCTATTCTAAAATCAATCTATCTTTTTCTTGACTTATATTTATATTTATACATTCTTTTACTTACTCCTATTAATTTATTCAAAAGAACATTACAGAAAACTTGATGTGTACTTTAATATTTCTATTATAGACACCGAGGAGGCAAAGATGAGAAAATGCATTTTTTGGCCTGTAGGAAATATAGTCCAAAGTAATAACCATGAGCAAGTGATCTCTGTTGGTCTGTAAAGTGGCTACCGGCAGGTAAGCAGTTTAAGGGGAAGAACAAGTACAGGCAGTTATTTTACAAATTAGATATGTAAAATTTATCTTAAGGTTGTTTATGCTTTTAAAGGTAGAACAAACACTACAAAAATTGAATATATTAATTGACATTTCTTCAACAAGATATAATTGATCTCAATTAACTTTTTTACTACATTTGCCTGCTATATTTTAAATTACCATTTTTCATTCATACTATTGTGTTGCTCTAGGCTCTCAATTCATGAAATATTTAAATCACTCCAAAGTTGTTCAACTAAATGTAAAAATACATTTCTTCACTACAATTATACATGCTATAATATACCAGCTTAAAAAAATTAGTGGCATACTTACTATGTACCCAGGACTGAATATTCAATAAGACAAAGTTTCTGATTTGATGAACCTTTCATTCTAGTTGGAAAAAGGCAATAAATAAATAAATGTATAAAAATATTTTACATAATAATTGGCAGAAATATTAAGCAAGGTAAAAGGATGATGAGTGATAGAAGTTGATTGTTTTGAATAATGTGGTCTGGGGAAAGCTCTTTTAAAGGTAATAATTGAGGAAAAGTCTGCATGAAAGGGGAAGGCAAGCCAAACAAATTTGGGATGAAATTTTTTCAAGAAATGAAAAGAGTAAATGAGCCATTCCTGAACATAAACCTCTAATTATAGATTACAAATTTGGATATGTTAATGAAAAGAAATCATGTAGACAACTAAAAAAGAAAATGATATAAGAAGAAAAAATCAGAATATAAAAATATTTTTAAGAAATATAATTCATTTAATCATCTCTTGCACTATACAATATTCTCTAACGAGCATCAAACTGTTGTCATGTTTTACATAAGCACTGAGTGCCCTCTCTAAGGAGTCAAATGAATTCCTCTAGAATACTGAAAAAATATTGCTTTCCAATATGAAATTATTTTTTTTTTGTAAATGTGGAAAAGTCATTAAAACCTTAGTATCATCACTTGAGGTTGATATAGAAAGGAGACGCAAGTCAAATTTTTCTTGAAAAGTTTGTGAAATGAGTCATGACAAATATGTTTACAATGGAAAATGCAAAGAGGTACTGGAAACATTTGTTTATCAAATAACACAGTTGGGGAATGCATAATTTTATTGTCATCCATGGCACAATGAAATGACTATCACATGTGTCTTATAACAAATACCTTAATACAGAGGTAGAAGAAATTACTTATGCCCATATTATTAAGCAATTCTTGGCACTGGTAGTAAAATGCCCAATTAATTATCTTTGTTCACCAATGACATTTAGTGCTATATGACATTGCATTTCTTATTCAGGTAACTTTTGAGCCATAATGTAGTCTATTTCTCTCTCTTACTCTTGTTCTCTCTTTCTCTTTCTCTTTTTCTCTCTCTTTCTCTTTCTCTTTCTAGATGCTGACTCTGCTTTGATTATATAGTCAGATCTTAGACTGTAGGTGATTGGCTGGAGTTTTATGATCAGGCGGGCTGATGAGACTTAATTGTATTACATGATTCTTACACAAAAAAGTAATTTCCCCCCAACAAAGTGATGATAATAGGATGAGTACTGTGTAGGGCAAAGCAACTGGTGTCCACTTATTTTATCCCTTCACTACCCAATACATATTCAGCCATCAGTGTGAATGACTGATATGGAGCTATGATTGGTCATCAGTGGGTTGGTTTTATGTCCACTTACTGGCACTGAAAGAAGAACTATACTTACATGTCCTCCAAATTACCTATAATTTTAGTAGGAAATAATCAGGTTTTCCCAAGAGTAGAGAAAAGCAGTGTAAGGCAAAAGAGAAGATAGGAACTGTACATGCCAGTTGCAATATTTAAAAAAGTTATTGTTATGAATCTGTGAATAGTTAACATCTTACAGTTTTTAAAAAATTATCCCGATGATAGTTTTATAAATCTTGAAATCAAATACAATAAAATAAATATTCTTCTGACATTATGTATCAATTGAAATTATGGGAATAATGTTGTCAATGGATTCCTAAAAGACAGACCACCAGGTAAAATGTGGCTTTTGAGAAAATGCTTTTATTAAGTATTCTAACATAATAAGAATTTTGTGTAAATGTATGTTTAGAAAAGACTCCATATTCTACTAACTCCCTTCTTTATTGATTAACAAAAGCCTTTAGATCATTCTGTTAAGTAATACACAAAAGCAATCCATTTAATTTAAATCCAGAATTTCCTAATTGTATTTGACCAAAGAATTCATTCCCAGTATTAAAAATCTTGTGTAGACCTTGATTTTATGCCAGTGAAACTGATTTTGGATTTATGATCTCCAGAATTGCAAAAGCATATACTCATGCTGTTTTAAGCCAAGAAAAAAATCTTGTATAGAAATGTTCTTTGGCATACAGCTTGGGAAAGACTATTTCAAGGCACTTTTTTGCTTTACTCTATTATAGAACACTTGAATCATCTGTTTTTCTTAATAGTAAAATTAGAATTTTGAAAGTGAAAGCATTGTTCAGTAGTGCCAACTAAATTTGGCAGCGAGGAGTATATTTTCATCATGACTTTTGAAGCTTAAGAGCTAAAATTTCTCTTGGTAAACTCTTAAAGCTTTAAAAACATCTATGAAGTCCAACAAATAGCTGCAAAGTTTCTAAAATGAATGGTTTTATGTGTGGAATTTCACTGGGTCCTGCAAATTTTTACCATATTTTCTGGTTCTAAATCTTAATGCTTATTAGATACTGAATGCATACATATGCATATATAGTAAAACCTGAGATTGTAAAGTTAGTTTTCTTTCTTCAATCTATCAGTAATATCAACTACTAAAACTGTTGCTTTAATACATATCAATTTGATGCCTAAAGGGCATTAATTTGGAAGATGTTGAATAGGAGTACAAATTGAGCACATTGATAAAATAAATTTTAAGTGTGGAGTCATGTTTAGGTATTTTTCTTGTGTAATTTTTGATCTTTAGTGTCTGAGCTCTATTTTACCTTGGTGGTAGGTTATCAACAAGGGTTGAAGGTATAGGTTGGATGGATGGGTTTTTATAGTTATTTCTTCATCTCAATGAAGAAACTACATTATTCCAGTGAGTGTTTTAGCAAACTTAGTCTTTGGATCACTATAAATTTGGACCAAAATTATTCATTCATTTCCCTGAAAAAGAAATGAGAAAGATTTGGCTAACTTACTACCATAGCACACGGTATACATGTAATCACATTAGAAATATGTGTTCTTGAAAATAAGGTACAGGTAACTTTTCTCCACATCTCTTTTCATTATCCTTTTCTAAAAATGTCCTTTAGATAAAATGTTGGTTATCTGAGGTCACCAACAAAATAGTGCTCCACATTTTTTAAGAGTGATGGCTCTGGTGTTAATGTCCAGATTTGAGAGTACTGATTCAACTTTGGCACTCAGGAAAATTTACTTCATTTCTGTTTACATACTAATAAAATATAATAAAGTATATTCTATTGTATTGTTTCAAGTAAATGAGATACTGTACATGAAGGTTTTAGGGCAGCACATTCAAAAAAGAAGTGCCCTGTAAATGGTTGCTGTTTTTATTACTGTCAAAAGTTATTTTTCCCTTTAGCTTCCTGTTTTCCATTTAAATCCTAAACAAAGCCAAACTTTCTTTTTGTGGAGAAAGAAAGAGATGTTTATTAATTTGCTGGTAAATGCGGAGGTTGGCAGATTCCCATCTTAAAGTGGCAATGTCCTTCCTCTGAGCAGAAATACAGAGCTTTTAAAGGGGAGGGTTTCAGTTTTAGGCTATTGTTGTTCAACCTTAGTTGATGGCTCTCATTCATCCCATCTTTGGCTAAGTCAATCTCTTGACCTCCCCTGAGACCTCCCTTGAGCCATCTGTGGTACAAAAACACTTCTCTACCCTTCTCAACCACTGGCCTGAGGCAGGAATATAGGTTTTAATTCTCAAAATGAGTTGGGAAGCTTTTAGAGAGACAGAAAGCATTTTTACACTTTTTCACGACATCCCCCTATTACATATTCCCCACTGTCAATTTTACCCTTCCATGTCTGTGAGAAGGGGCAATGTAGTCATTGAACTACTTCCTGCAGAATTGGGGCAATGTTTTAGATGGAAGGTTTGCACATTTCTTCTTTCTCTTAAACAGATATTTTAGATAGCCTAAAGGCTGGCTCATCCACTGGGGTTGTGGGTCCTCTTTTTCCCTGGGATACCTCTTTACTCCGGCATGGTGGACCAAAGGTTTTACTTCTGACAATTTTAATGAGATTTGAGTTGTTAGAAGCACTTTGTAAGATCCCTCCTATAATACCTCTCTCAGTTGTTCAGGTCCTTGTTCTTTCCAGGCTTTAAGCATCACTCAGTCTTCTGGTTTAAAGGGGTGAAGGGGTACCTCCAGTTGAGGTGAGGACTTAAAAGACACAAACTCATGTATAGTGGTTAGTATCTGACTTATTTGTTTAATATATTGTCTCATTCTGTTTTTTTTCTCACTTATGATTATGTTATCTTACCTACCTTGGGATGCTAGCAAGGGTCCCCCATAAACTATTTCATAGGGGCCTAACTTAAGCCTGCTTTTAGGGAATACCCTTATCTGGAGGATGGTGACTGGCAACACCTTATCCCATCTTAGATGGGTTTCCTGCATCAATTCCAGGAGACATGTAATTTTCATTTCAGGCATAGGACTTTGTTTACTTGCTGGGCTACCTCCACTACAAAGGAGAGTCCATTATTACTCCATATGGAGGAAAGAAGTCTATGAATATCTTGACAACCTGTGTTATCATTGAGTTCACTGTGTCCAGCTCTTAGGAGAAATGATTCACCAAGTTCCTACTGGAGATTCTGCTCAAAAAAGCTCATGGGCAACTGTAGGACATTATTCAGAAGATCCAGGTGCAAACAGTAGGAAGCAATACTACCATGGAGTAGTCAAACATAGCAATACCTTGAAAAATGCCCAGAGATCCATGGAGTGTGCCCCTGGGTTCTGCGGACAATGGGGCTGTCAGTCCACAGATTGAGTCAATAGTTAGAAGCCAGGGCAGCAACCTATCTGAGTCTTGTTTGCCTCCATCAGCTTCCAGATCTCTTCCTTCTTAGCCCTGGCCTTCTGCCACTTACCTGTATTATTGTGGTGGCTGCTGACATCCTCGCTGTAGGTGAAGGAGCTGTTGAGCTATCTCTGCAGCTGCCTGCTCACGCTGTCGATCACCAGCACGTCATTCTCCATCTGCTTGGTCTCTTAACCTGGACTGATGATGCTTGTCATCTTGTCATCCTCCAAGGTCTGCTCCTGCTCTGCATTGGTGTATATGCATGGAAACTCAGCTTGGGACCTCAGACTTTTGGGTAGGACAAGACTCTACCCAGCCTGAAAAGATAGTTTCCAATACAAATCTAGGTATCTGAGTGAAACTACCAATCATTGAAAGGGTAGAAGCCTACATGTAGTGCTCCCTGTGCAGCAGGTCACCTTTCTGTCCTTGGATCACCCCAAGTACATAAACTGTTGTAAATAGGATCCTCCCAAATGAGGTCCATCAAGGCATCATGCTCCCAATGTGTGCATTCATGCAGACGCCCCATAAGAGGCCGAAACAAGGCCTTGGGCAGGAGAATGACTCCATAAGAATTCTGTCTCCATTTAGCTATGCCATTGCAAATATCAGAGCCTCAGTCTCTAGGTATAAAGGGGATCTAAATCTAGCCAGGCTATCAAGGCACCAAGGAAGAGATCACCTCCAATGGCCTCCTTAGCAACTTTGCAGTTTTGCCAGTGGCTTAATTTCTTTTTGCCATGGTGGCCACCCACTCAGGCTCATCCATGGGCTGTTTTAAGGTCATTATTTCAGTGACATTCGCTGGATAACTGAAGAGTTCTGGTTAATGCAATCAGCTCAGCTTTGGGGGCTAAGGTCCAAGGTGGCAGTGCCACTGTCATGATCATCACATATGCAACCCTTCACTGTCCATAAAGCTACTCCTGTTGTTGAAAAGATCCCAAACTAGCTCTGGCATCAGCTTATCTAACAGATTTATCCTGCTAGAATAGACAGCCCCTAGAACTTGCAAACAATCATACTGCAAAGGCTCATTCTCTTTGGCTTATAACAGGGTGGCAGGATTGAGAATAGACACAACTCACAAGTAGTTGCTACTGCCCAGAGACAAGGAGGCCATCCTCTCACAATATTGTCTAGTTTTTTTTGACAAGAATGTCATTGGCTATGGGATGTCTCCCAGGATCTATACTAAGACTCCAAGACACATTTCTCGTTTTTCATATTATTTAAATTCTTCCTGTGAGTCAGGCAACCCCAAATCAGGGGCAGTCGGAAGACTCTATTTTAGTTTTTTAAAGGCATTTTGACAGTCTGTGATTGAGATCAGGGGCTCCACATCTGTGGAGTGCCTCCCTGCCCTGTTGCAAGCATGCCTGGGAGTGGGGGCAGTCAGACAGGTGGGTGCTCCTCCCTGCCGGTATTTCCTCTCCTCCTGGGTGGTGGTGGTGGGCTGCACTTGCCAATCCCCCACTCTCTCTGGAAGAATACACTAGGCTTTTCAGATTGTATATATGGGATCTCTTCCGACTTACCTGACCTTTGGCAAAATAATTCCAGTAGTAAGACAGTGTAATAATTCAAGGTTTCATTTAACAGCCACTTCTCCTTACACTCCAGCATGTACATTGGATTACAATAACACCATTCTCTTTACACATAGGTTTGTAGCTATAAGTTGACGATTCAGCCAAAATTTTTCCCAAGGAACTTTGAGGTAGAGTTTCCTTATGTTGCAACAAAGCTCACAAATAACAAACAGACAATACAGAGGATCCTCAACAGGAAGGTGCCAGGGCCTATCAAACAAATGTGAATTTAAAGGGGGCAAATGCCACCCCAAATGGCACCTCTAACGTGCCTCAAATGCCCTGCCACATGGCTGGATGGTTCAAAACCTTCCCCAAGTGGTAGCCTAGTCTGGGAACAGCAAATGAGCTCTGAATTCAAACCAGGTTCCCTAGTTCCATTCAACCTCGTGACTTCCACCCCAAACAGTGACTCCAAACAAATAACCAACAAGAAGGTCTGAAAACCCACCAAATGGGTGGAATCAGGGTCTTGGCAGGCATACCAGGGAACTTACACAAATGGCTGATGCTGTCACAGCATTTCCCAAATCTGTTTCCTTCTCAACTCAGGCCAGTTTGTGGGGAGCTGCATCTATAGTGAAGGCTCATGGCTTTTCCCAGGGCTGCTCTCTGCTTCTCCCAACAGTTGCGGGGTACCATTCTACTGGGGCACTGATGGGCCCATGCAGGGATGCCAAACTCTGTGACCAAAACTTTGGCACTTGTCCTCAAGACCACATCAGAAGACTGAGGACCTAAGCAGTTTGAGGAGAAGGAAAAAGAAGTTTACTAATTTACTGGCAAATGAGGAGGTTGGTAGACTCCTGTTGTAAGGGACCAAGGTTCTAAAAGCTAGACTTTAAATATCTTCCAAACTGGGCTGTGCATCAGAATCATCTTAAGGACTTGAGTTTGATTTGATTTTTTTAAAGCAAAAACAAAACAAAAGACAGACCCCTTAATCTAACTGCATTCCTCCTGAAGCCAAATATTGAAGTGATGTTCCTTGTAACCTGAATTTATATCAGAATTTCCTTTTAAATCTTATGAAAGAATTTGAAATCATGATTGCATTTCATATATGTCTTATCGTCATTATTCTCTTATTTCTTCTTCCAGACAAATATCTCAAGTCCAATTCCTAATTATCATATCCCCAGCCAGTAGATTTTCTTTTATAGATTTGTTTTTCTTTTTTTTTTATTGGGGGAAAACTACAAAGCATTTACAGTCACAATTTGTAGTGAACTGATTTCCCAAAATATATTACCACTCAAGTTGACTTATCTTGTTACATTCAAAAATCTACTCTTTAAGAAACGCAGCGCCCTTG
>CAUYMX010010554.1:0-49779 GCA_963573855.1 Lepilemur septentrionalis | reverse complement strand
TCTTGTTGGATCTTCCCTTTCACCATTATAAAGTGGCCTTCTTTATCCTTTTTTACTTTTGTTATTTTAAAGCTTATGTTGTCTGCAAATAGTATAGCTACACCTGCTTTCTTTTGACTTCCATTTGCCTGGATGATAGTTTTCCATCCCTTGACCTTCAGCCAGAAAGCATCTTTATGGGTTAGATGTTTTCCCTGTATATAGCAGATACTAGGCTTGTGTATTTTTATCCACTCTGCCAGTCTATTTCTCTCCAGAAGACAGTTTAAGCCATTAACATTAATTGAAAGGATTGAAATTTGAGGAAGATTTCCATTCATATTGTTGGGTAAAGTCCAGTTGCTTTGTTTTACTCCTTGTGCCATCCTGCAATTCAAGTTCTAGCCTTTCACTCTTCGAAGGTTTTACTTTGAAGAGTGTCTATTGCCCTGTTTGGTGTGAAAGCCCGGTCTAAGAACTTCCTGTAGGGCTGGTCTGGTCTTTGCAAATTCCAACAGTGAATGCTTGTCTGAGAAGGACTTTATTTCTCCCTCATGGATCAAACTTAATTTTGCCGGGTAAAGAATTCTAGGTTGGGCTTTATTCTGTTTTAGAAGATTAAGGATGGGCACCCAGTCCCTTCTGGCTTGTAGGGTTTCAGATGAGAAGTCTGCACTTAATCTGTTAGGCCTGCCTTTGAAGTTTATTTGTTGTTTTTGTCTGGCTGCACAAAGGATTGCTTCTGTCGCATTTACTTTGGTCAGTCTAATAACCATGTGACAAGGTGATTGCCTTTTCACGTTGAGTCTCCCAGGAGTTCTGTGTGCTTCTTGTACCTGAATATTGAGATTTCTGGCTAGGCCTGGCATGTTTTCCTCCAGTATTTCATGAAATAAGTTTTCCAGCCCTTGTGAATGTTTCTCTTCCCCCTCCGGTAACCCTATCAACCGGAGGTTTGGTTTTTTTACATAATCCCATATGTCTTGTAAACTTTGGTCTTGTTTCTTGTTTCTATGTTCCCTTTCTTCCTCTGATTTGTTTAGCGCATAAGTAGAATCTTCAAGCTCTGAGATTCACTCTTCTGCATGGTCCAATCTATTCTTAAGACATTCCATTGAGTTTTGGAGTTCCTCGAATGTGTCCTTCATTGCCAGAATTTCTGTTTGGTTTTTTTGAATAATTTCAATTTCTTTGGAGAACTTTTCATTCATTTCCTGAATCATTCTTGTGGTTTCTCTATGTTGAGAATCAATTTTCTCTTCAATACCATTGAGTTTTCTGACAATCCATATTCGGAATTCTTCCTCTGTTAGTTGAATTATATCATGTATGTTGGTGTCAGTTGGTGGTGACTGAGTACTTTCTTTTGGAGGTGACCTCTCTTTCTGATCTTTCATGTTCCCTGTGATCTTGCCCTGGTTCTTTCTCATCTGGGTACTTTGTCTAGGATCGGAGATGCTGGGACTGGCTTATGAGTCAAAATCTGATAGGCTGCTTCTACCATCCTTCAGCCTCCAGCAGGGAAGAGGAGGTGAAAGGGAGGGACCAGTCTGCCGATCGGGTTTCAGGATGGACAGCCTCCTTTCCAGCTCTGCCCAGGGGAGGGATCAGTCCCTTTGGTGCAATGCCCCCAGGCCAGAGTCGCAGGAGAGGGCAGTCGGCAGTGTCTTCCCAGGTCACAACTGGCAAGGCAACCTCCCTCGCAACTCCGCCCTGACCGGCTGGGTTCCACTCTCTTGGCCCAGAGCGCAGACCGCTGGGTAGGGTGGGAAACCGCCCAAGGCTAGCTAAGAGCCGTCTGGCCACCAACTTAGAGCTGATGTGGCAGGCGCCCACGGAGCAGGGGGAGGAGTAGGAAACACGGGCAGCTTCCAAACCGCGCTCCCAGCCCATAGCTACCCCAACCCGCCGAGTCCCAACTGTTCAGCTGCAGGGAAGAACGCTGGCTCTGTCTCTCCAGTGCCTGCCAAACCCTCAGCGAGTTCCCAGGGCAGGGTCGCCTCCAAGGTATACACTCCCCGTCCTAGTCTTGGAAGCCTCCTGACGTGAGAAGGCACTTTCCTCACTCACTCCTGCAGAACCGGGGAACGCCCCCTCGGCTGGGGTGTTCTCCAACTCTGGGCCTACTCAGAGGAGCGCACCAGAGAGTTCAAAATGTTCCCCACTCCAGTTTTTACTCCGCTCAGCCCCTCTGCCTGCCCCACTGCTTCCTGCGGAATTCAGCCACTTCCCTGCCTGCGTGGGTGTGGGGCGCGACGGGGGAAGGATAATCGGAGTCAGAACGCCCCGCTGCAGCCCCTGCGCCGGCCAGGGCGGGACCCGGGGTCCCTCACTGAGGCACGCGTCCGACTCTCTGGGCTCCGCGAGAAACTTTCTGAATCACCTCTGTTTTCCGCCAGTGTCCAGTGTCCAGTGTCCCACGCTGTTTCTCTGTAGGTCTACGAAACTGGTCCTGTGGAGGTTGAGTTCACTCTCATGCAGAAGACAGACTATTTTGCCTCTGACTCTGAGAGCAGAGAGCCAGGAGGCCACCCCTAATCTGCCATTTTTCTACCCTCCCTTTGCTCATTTTTAAATGGGGTTGTTTGTCTCATTGTAAGAGTTCTTTGTATATTTTGAACACTAGACCCTTACCATACGTATGATTTGAAAATATTTTCTCTTACTCTATGGGTTCTCTTTTTACTTTCTTGATAATGTTCTTTGATGAACAAAAGTTTTTAAATTTGATGAAGTTGGATTTGTCTCTTTCTTCTTTGATCATCTGTGTTTTGATGTCATACTTAAGAAAATGCCAAATCCAGTGTCTTGAAGATTTTTCCCCTATGATTTCTTCTAAGAGTTTATAGCTGAAGCACATAGGTTTAGGTCTTTGATCCATTTTGAGTTAATTTTTATATATAAGATAGTAGTTTGACTTCATTCTTTTGCCTATAGATACCTATTTTTCCTAAACAGTCCTTTCTCTGTTGAATGATCTTAGCATGGTCTTAGCATGTTCGTCTAAAGTCAATTGAGTATACTTCCTCTATTCTATTCCACTGGTCTATATCCTTATCCTAGAACTATGTTGTTTTGATTGCTGTGGCTTTGTATTAAATTTTAAAATCAGGAAATGTGAGTCTTCCAACTTTGTTCATCTTTTTCAAGATTGTTTTAGCTATTCAGAGTCTGTCAAAATTGTGTATAAATTTTAGGATAAGTTTTTCTATTTATGGAAAAGACACCATTGGGATTTCACTGGGAATTGCATTGAATCTGTAGATTACTATGGGGAGTATTGGCATCTTTTTTTTTTACATATAAATACTTAATAATAGAATCATAAATATTATGAAGTGCCGCTATACTTTCCATGCTTTTTCAAGTGCATAATTCCTTTTTTTTTTTTGTCTTTATTGAGGTGTGATCTACGTATCATGTCTTTACTCCATTTTAAGTGTACAATTAGTAAATTCACAAAGTTGTACAGCTATTCACATAAATCAGTTTTAGAGGATTTCCCACCCCCCATTGAGACCCCTAATACTCATCCCCAAATACACGTCACGCATGTCCCGCCCCTTCACAGTGCTCACCACATCCCCCAGATGTGGGTCCACCCCCCACCCCCAAAATCCCCAGTGAACATTACCACCATTTAAGCACCATAGTGTCAATCAGTCTAATTCACTTTTTTGAGTACTCGAAAACATGGTCTACGCCAATACAGTTATAAAGGGTGGACATAAAATTTTCAGTCTTAGTTTGAATTGCCAGTCTAGTTATTATATGAAAATTATTTTGTTAGATGAAATTTTAGATCTAATTTCCAAATTCTTTTAACAATTAGTGGATCTGTCTATTGAACCTTCTAGAACCCTCTTTCTTGGGATGTTAATCAGATGTTAATTTCTTTAAAGAATCCCCAGAATATTAAATAATAACCAAATGTAAAAATGTTAAAAAAATGTTGAAAGTTTTTATAAGTCTGTGTTACAAACGTGGCTGAACATAAAAATAGATGCGAGGTTGTTAGATAGTCTTTGTCTTAACATTCTGAGATTCAGAAAAAAATTTTACCCTGTCTTTAGAGCTATTTTAAATGTGTATAATTTTTACATGATAGAAATGTTAAGCAATCATCTCAGTTTATCTTCTTATGAACTTAGTTTCCATCCTTGTTTATAGGGAAGTTTCACCAACATCTCCCTCCGTGTAATAAACACATGCACCAGTATGCAGAAGAGGCATAATGATGAGGGAGCTACTTATAACTCGATTATGTTAATTATTTCATATATTTATCCCTGTTGTGAGTGTCACCTCTGACATTGTCACTTATATATTATTGTAGGATTTTTTTGGTGTGTGGAGAGGGGTAAACAAGATCCTTTATTTACATAGCATGGGCATCTGATTGCCTCATTCTCTCAAGCAAAGCTAGTGCTTTCCTAAATTTGGGATGGCCCCTAAGTTTTAATTCTTAGTTACAGTGATTATTTATGCTACAGGATTCACACATGTGTTTTGCAATTGAATTAAATTTTACATAAAACATTTTCTCTTGGATTAAATAATGCAGACTCTTCATCTCAGTTCAAATTTGGAAACTCATTTTGGAAGCTTTATAAGTAATTACCTTGACTGTTTGGAAGCATGTTTAGACATAGATTAGAAAGGATGAGACTTATTTTATGAATTTTTATGATTTCTAAGTTATCTTTATATATATTAAAGTTGTTCAATGATGATATTCCTCTTCTCCCCCAAAGAATAAATTCAGGTGTATAAATTTTGCTAAAAGTTGATGTAGTTTTTCTGGTGACCTATAAAGTGTAGTAAGAATAAATTATGTATAGATTCAGATTTATGAATTGATTGTTTTAGGCAGTTTTGGAATTTATCATGGTACAGCTTATTTTATGAAATTTTTACAGTTTTTCAGGGAAAATATGTTTGTCATTAAATTTTTAAATCATGCTGTGTGGAACACTTGTAATAGAATTCTGATGATTGTGACCTTCTAATGTGAAAACTTTACTCCTTTAGATTTATTTAAAAATTTCTATGAGATTTTTGAAATTGATACTAATTGTCATTTTTTTCTCTCACAGCTTCATATTCTCCAATTCAGCCTCATTCTCTAATAAAACATCAGCAGATTCCTCTTCATTCACCACCTCCCAAAGTTTCCCATCATCAACTGATATTACAACAGCAGCAACAGCAAATTCAGCCAATCACACTTCAGAATCCTACTCAAGATCCACCCCCATCCCAGCACTGTATACCACTCCAAAACCACGGCCTTCCTCCAGCTCCCAGTAATGCCCAGTCGCAGCATTGTTCACCAATTCAGAGTCATCCCCCTCCTTTAACAGTGTCCCCTAATCAGTCACAGTCCGCACAGCAGTCTGTAGTGGTGTCTCCACCACCACCTCATTCACCAAGTCAGTCTCCTACTATAATTATCCATCCACAAGCACTTATTCAGCCACACCCTCTTGTGTCATCAGCTCTCCAGCCAGGGCCAAATTTGCAGCCATCCACTGCTAATCAGGTGCAACCTACAGCACAGCTGAATCTTCCATCCCATCTTCCACTTCCAGCTTCCCCTGTTGTACACATTGGCCCAGTTCAGCAGTCAGCCTTGGTGTCCCCAAGTCAGCAAATTGTGTCTCCAACATCACACCAGCAATATTCAACCCTGCAGTCCTCTCCAATCCCAATTGCAACCCCTCCGCAGATTTCGGCATCTCCTCCAGCTCAGATTCCACCACTGCCCTTGCAGTCTATGCAGTCTTTACAAGTGCAGCCTGAAATTCTATCCCCGGGCCAGGTTTTGATGCAGAATGCTTTGGTGTCGGAAGAGGAGCTTCCAGCTGCAGAAGCTTTGGTCCAATTGCCATTTCAGACTCTTCCTCCTCCACAGACTGTTGCGGTAAACCTGCAAGTACAACCACCAGCACCTGTTGATCCACCAGTGGTAAGCCCTTGGAAGCTCTTTGACTTTCTTGCTGAACTGAAAGTACAAACTGTTTCTGCCACACTGTTATATTGCTAGTTCTAAATGCCTATGAATTTAAAAAGCTTGAAATTTCCATATGTCAGTATTCTGACAAACATGCTGTATGGGCAAAAAAAAAAAAAAAAAAAAAAATGCCATTGTTTGCTTAGTATGGTTGCATGCTTGATAATTTGTGATGGTTATTAAAGTCCCTCGTTAATTTTATTACTATTTAAACAAATCCATCTGCTATCTTTACAGAGTTGATTTTTTTTCCCCAAGGGAATGCATTTGAACCAGTGTCATCTGCACAAAGTTTTTTCTCTTAAGGTGATTATCCTTCATAGATCCCTTCTGTTGGCTTGTATGTTC
The DNA here is from genome assembly GCA_963573855.1 of Lepilemur septentrionalis. Taxonomy (NCBI): domain Eukaryota; kingdom Metazoa; phylum Chordata; class Mammalia; order Primates; family Lepilemuridae; genus Lepilemur; species Lepilemur septentrionalis. Next base: position 43,439 of record CAUYMX010010554.1, on the reverse strand, counting down.
TTAAACGTATGATTTATCTAGCCTAACCTTTTTGGTTGTATGCATTCTGAAGTCCTGGGCCTTTTGGGGCTTTTGTTTCAAGGTGGAGGGGTATGCTTGTATGATTCTGGTAAAATTGTATTTTGTAATTAAAATTTTGTAAATCAAATTAAATTTTGTAAATTAAATTAGATTTTATAAGTAAAATTTAATTTTATAAATTTTTACTTTGCAGAAGAGTCTAACTTAAAAATAACTGTAGACCATCTCATAGAATTATTAAACTTCAGATTTTTTATTTCTACCAAGGGAATGTATATATTAATACTTAAAATATTTCTCATTTAAAAAGTTTAAAAGTCTCAGGGGATGAATTAATACTGAGGATGCAAAAAATCCATTGAGTGGAATAAACATTTTGAATGTTTGAGATTGTAGTGAAATTTATAAGAATAAACCTCTAAAAGTAGTTACATGTTGCCTAGAAAGGAAAACCATCTTGAAAAATATTTTTCTTTAAACGTTCTCTAAAATACTTTATAAAACTTATAAAGTAACTTAGAATAAAATTGAAATAAGATCTCCTAATGTTTAGTCAGAATGATTAAATTCATAACTAATTTCTAACTGAGGAGAGGAATCTTCCTATGGGGAGGTTTTATATCAAACTTCATTGAAAAGATTTTATAACTTAAGGCTGATAAACATTAACTCAGAAAGGAAATGAGTTTCAAAGTCTGTTCTTTAATGGGAAACATTTTGGTTTTCAAGATGCAAGGTTTTCTTTTTTTTTATTTTTGTCATTCTGATTGATCATACTAGGCATAAAGAGATTGAATTCCACTTCCTATTCATTTTTATTAAAAACAGAACAGAACAACAGTGGACATCTAGAATTAAGTTTTTCATTCAGTTATGTTTCTATAGTTTCTTTTTTAGTAGATTTTTTAAGAGTTTACAATGGATATTATAACAAAAACTCAGTAAGTCTACAGTGCCTTCAAAGAAATCAGATTTACTTTAAATTTATTTTTTCAGTATCTAGTTCAGTGATTTGGTTTTTGGCAAGTAAAAAATAAAACTTCTCTATAATCTTTATATTTTCATAATTGTTTTCATTAGGGGAAACTTTGGAGGAACATATTTGGGAATAGAAGTATCAAAAACATAACACTTCAAAAAAAACTAAATTATAGCTAAAAATATTTAATATCTTATTTTGTTGCTTCTTGCCTTGATCCCTTTTTCAATTTTAAAAAAGTTCATGTTATATCATTTTTGGAAGTTTTTAGAAAAACGAAATTCATAACTTTCTCTGCTATCACTGATGTGGTCATTATGCTTGCTGGACATGTTACCTTTTTAAAAAAATTCTTCTACCTTTCTTTGAGTAATATAGCTCTAATTATTAAACTGCTGTATTTTCTTTTATTATCTTTGACTAAATATGAAGAAACACATTTCTTCACAAATTACACTTTCCTGGTTGTTTCAAATATTTAAAAGTAGAGAGATGTGAAATTTTGAAAGATAAAGGTGATTATCAAAGTAAAATCAGTATTTTTTTAAAAGATATATTTTTCAAAGAATTAAAGTTTTTTTAGTTGACATTTGGGTATAAATAAATTATGTTGAGGGTAGATAATTTAGAACTAATAAACAAATGTTCCTCAGTTTATTTAGGAAAGGGAGACATGGGAATAATGGACTTTATTGAGGTAAGTTTGGCAGTCTTTGCTATTTTTAGAATAGTTATAGTTATGAGCTGAACAGTAATTGTGATGTGCAGTTTCCTAATGATCTTGTGAGCATAATCTCTACTTCTTTGCTTTTTCCCCCCAAAATTTTAGTTGTGGCATTTAGATTTTTTTAAATGCGGATCCTGCCAGATGTGTGTGACAGATTTGTTTTTGCTTTCTTCTTTTATTCATTAACTTATTTTGCCTTTACATGAGAGATTTGGACGTATGTATAGTTAGCCTTAAGTATGAAGAGTGAAAAGTATTTTATAATATTTTCTGAGGGGTTATTTTACAATATGCTGTTTGTGTTATGGCTCTTTCCATCCTCTGAACGCTTTCATTCTTTTTTAAAAATCAGAATTCTTTGCCTGATTAAGCTTTGATTCCTTAAAAGATACTGTAGCAGATGTTTGAATAACATGTAACAGCACTAAGATTAAAGAGAGTTTCAGCATTTTAAGAAAAGATACTGTTCTTTGGAAGAAAAGTAACATCTAAAGGAATGCTACATAGATAAAATTGAACTGGTTGATAAAACCATACTTGTTTAATTACCTCTGAATTAACATCTCTACCACTCAGGCAAATTAAAATAATTGCCACTACAGCAGATGCCCCTAGGCACTAGGTTTATTTTTTTTTTCCTTAACCCTGCAGAATTTTTTTGGGTGATTTTCCCTATATTGGGCATTATCATTTTAAAAATTGTTAACATGAACAGATCCTAGCAGCTGTAATTGTTACATTGTACAATAACAAACCACTGTCTTAGCTTCTGAGATCCAGGCATGAGGCAAGGAATCTCTCTTGGTGAAACTAGTTTCCAGATGCAGGGTTGTGAGCAAATAATTTAAATATTTTGCCTACTTAGCAGCTGATTTGGATCAGAGTTCTAGATATTATACTTGATATAAAATTATCAGTTAATAGGATTTTTAGGTTTTAAAAAAGGTAGAAAATAACCCCATGTTTTATTCTTAATAGAGGCTTGCAAAGATTTTTATTTTTTATTTTTTTTTAACTGTGACCTGTTGCTAGATATACCTTTATAGATGAACTTCATAGTCTCTTTTATAAGACATGGTTTATGCAGGTTTCAGATATCTTGATTACTTTTATATGTGTATATATATATATATGTGCATAGATATATATATATATCTATATATCTATATATGTATTTTACTGAGGTAAGAGTCTTGCTCTGTTGCCCAGGCTAGAGTGCAGTGGCATCATCATCGGTCACTGCAACCTCCAACTCCTAGGTTTAAGCAGTCCTCCTGCCTCAACCTCCCACATGCTGGAACAACAGGTGTGCAACACCATGCCTGGCTAATTTTTCTATTTTTTGTAGAGACAGGGTCTCACTATGTTGCTTAGGCTGGTCTCAAACTCCTGACATCAAGCAATCCTCCTGCCTTGGCTTCCCAAAGTGCCTGGCCAATTTTATATTCAAATCATCAAACTTTTTAAATAGTTTCATTAAAAATACATACAACATTAAATCACTGAAAGTTTTTTTGTAAATATTAAAGGTTTTTTTTTTTTGCTTGTTAACATTTACTGGAATTTTAATCATTTTGGTTAAATAATGTTAAAAAAACTAATAATCTTTGTAAATTTAAGTAATAAGCTTTGTACATAAAAGAATGGAGATGAGCTGTCTTGTGGCTTTGCTTTCCGTAACCTATCATCTTTCATAAATGATGGTTAAGGAAATAATAAATGATGACAAATTAAAATACCTGGGTCAATCTCTAGAAGTGTACTTTGAAAACTAAGCCTTAAGTTTAAAGAAACATTAGGAATAAGTTACTTCTAGTTATATAGCTCCTTGTTAGAATACATTTGATTCCATCTTCCTTAAGAATAATCTTTACAGTCGGATAACAAAGTGGTTAAGCTAAAGACTTAAAAACTTTCCCCGTAAGTATGGAACAATATTAAAGAGATGAAATATATTATATCAAATGGCTTAGAGTGTGTGTGAGTGTGTGTGTATCTGTATTTTAAGGAGCAATATTTTCTATTTACATATTAGCTTATAAAGATTCATTAGATTCTTGAGTAAGGCAAAAGGAAAGAAGAAATATAATTGCATACCTTTTTTGTAGATTTTTAGACATTACCTTTTATAACTTAATTCACATAATAATAATAAAGAAGAGCCAGGGATATAGTCCTCTTGGCAGTACATGTCTTGATATAGTGTGTGTCATTTTGGAGATTTATTTAGTGTACCTGTGAAAAATATTAGTGTATATTTTGATTTATGACAATTAGAAGTTAACAAAAATAATTCTATAATTCTTGAGATAGTTATTTGATTGTGTAAAATTAAAACTTTTTTTTTTAATTCTCAAAATTAAAAATAATGTCCAGACTTGACTATCATCCTTTTGGAAACCTTACTGAATTTTGGCCTAGATACTGATCCACAGATTGCTTTCAGTTAAATATTATCAAGTATTATGAAAAGCTTCATTTGAGCAATTTTAAAGTTTTACTTTCAACTTTTCAGAATAGTCATTTTGCCTTGTTTTTAAATGTGATACACTTAGGGTTTAATTTTTTAAAATTAAGCTAAGAACGCCTGATTCAATGTATTTTGGGAAACATTAAGGCAATGTGGTTTGTCATTGCAGGTTTATCAAGTAGAAGATGTGTGTGAAGAAGAAATGCCAGAAGAGCCAGATGAATGTGTCCGGATGGATAGAACCCCACCACCCCCCACTTTATCTCCAGCAGCTATAACTGTGGGGAGAGGAGAAGATTTGACTTCTGAACATCCTTTGTTAGGTGAGGAAAGGGCAAAATTTGGGAGAATTGTTCCATTTGATACATGTTAACAATGGGGAAAGTTTATTTTTTCACTGGAGATCACATTAAACTAATTTGTTATTGTGGTTATTATAATTGCAGCAAAAGATAGAGTTCAAGGTTGGGTTTTTTTTTTTAATGAGGAACAATTAGTTTATTCAAGAATAAATAACAACTATTGTCTTCTTAGAAAATTCTTTAATAGCAGGGAGTCAGTAGTTTATAGATTGTTCAATACCACCCAAATGAAAAACTTACCATTTCAGTCTTCTAATTTTTAGTGATTTGTACAGATGTGTTTCATTTGCCCATTTAGATAATATGTTGAGCTGTTTCTATCTTAAAAATTAGAATAAATGGGCCAGGCTTGGTGGCTCATGCCTGTAATCCCTGTACTTTGGGAGGCCAAGGCGAGAGGATTGCTGGAGGCCAGGAGTTCAAGACCAGCCTGAGCAAGAGCAAGACTTGGTCTCTATAAACAATAGAAAAATTAGCCACATGTAGTGACATGTGCGTGGTGTCCCAGCTACTTGGGACGCTGAGACAGAATGCTACTTACAAGTTCAAGTAAATTGCCTGTAAGCTCCTCCTCATAATATCAGAGTTACTGTGTACCCTAGGTATTTTACTAAAACATCAGTATAACCTATAGCCCAATGCCTATGTCCTAAAAAAGATATATTCCATGTTATTAAAATTTATGAATATTTTATTTAAGATCAGGGTTGCAAACTACTGTTTGCTGTTCAGTTGTTTCCTGCTGCTTGTTTTTGTATAGTCCCAGCTAAGGATGGTTTAAAAATTTTCGAATGGTAGAAAATAATGAAAAGAAGAATAATAACTTATGAAAATTATGTAAAATTCAAATTTCATCATCCATATAAATAAAGTTCTGTGGAACATAGCCATGTGTATTTGTTCAGATATTATCTGTGGCTTTTGTGTTAGTAACCACAAAGTTGAGTAGTTGCAGAGACCATAAGGCATATTTTACAGAAAGTTTACTGACCCTTAATCTAAATAATACTAATCTTGGTTCAGGACTTGTTTTTTTTTTTTATTTTTATTTGTTTATTTTTATTTTTTTTGAGACAGAGTCTCACTCTGTTGCCCAGGCTAGAGTGCCATGGCATCAGCCTAGCTCATAGCAACCTCAAACTCCTGGGCTCAAGTGATCCTCTGCCTCAGCCTCCCAAGAAGCTGGGACTATAGGCATGTGCCACCATGGCCGGCTAATTTTTTCTATATAGTTTTAGTTGGCCAACTAATTTCTTACTACTTTTTAGTAGAGATGGGGTCTCACTCTTGCTCAGGCTGGTTTCGAACTCCTGACCTTCAGTGATCCACCCGCCTCGGCCTCCCAGAGTGCTAGGATTACAGGCGTGAGCCACCATGCCGGGCCCAGGACTTGTTTTAAATATTCTGTTCTATTGAATATCTAATGGTTTTCATGATCATTTTCAGTTAAGAAGGACTACTGTAATAGGCAAGGAAACAAATTGTGATGGGACACTGACTCTGCTGCGAAAGCAACCCTTGTTTGTTTTCTTCAGTATGCTGCATCCCCTTCCCTTCCCTTCTCTCAAGCTTTTATTACTTCACTACTAATGTTAATTTCTGGAAAGCATAGAAGGGGAAAATTAATTTTCTTTTAGCTTTTCCCCCCTTCTGATACATAGAAAATGTTTAGCCAACAAAATTATATATATAAGATTTAAGGCCAGGTACAGTGGGAAGCTGAGACAGGACAAATCACTTGAGGCCAGGAGTTCAAAATCAGACTGAGCAACATGGTGAGATCCCATCTCTACAAAATATTTAAAAAAATGGCTGAGTGTGATGGCATGCTCCTGTACTTCCACCTACTTGGAAGTCTGAAGCAGGAGGATTGCTTGAGCCCATGAGTTTAGGTTGTAGTGAGCTATGATGATGCCACTGCACTCTAGCTTAGGCAAGAGAGCAAGAGTCTATCACAAAAATTTAAGACAAGTTTTATATTGCTGCCTTTGTTTACTCAAAATAATACCTCAAAAGATAGATTTAAGAAAGTCTAACTAGAGTATTAAATCTTTGTGGTTTCTTTATACTGTAAACTAACTTGCAAAAATAAGAAATGTTTCCATCTAGAATTCAGTTTTTATAAATCTGTAAAAGTTCTTTAAAAGTAAAATTAGCATCTCTACAAAAATGTAGAAAAAGCTCATAGCCCTTGCTCAGAAAATAAGATAGTAATCTGTGACAGAGTCCTTTCAGTTAACTTAGCTTTTCTCTCATGCTTATCTTAAATCTAAAGGGTATAATATTTTCTGTATTTCTGTTCTACTGTAATATCTCAGCATTTCTCATGTTTTCAATTTTAGCAGTTTATAAACTAGCAAATAATAGCTACTACTTCTTCAAAAAGTCAGTAGTTTACAGTTTTTTTTTTTTTGTTTTTTTTTTTGAGGCAGCATCTCGCTCTGTCACCGAGGCTGGAGTCCAGTGTCATGATTATAAATCACTATAAACCTTCAATTGCTGGGCTCAAGAGATCTTCCTGCTTCAGGTTCCTGAGTAGCTAGGATTACAGGCATATGCCACCATGGCTGATTTTTTTTTTTTAGGATTGGGAAATGGAGTCTTGCTATGTTGCTGAGGCTGGTATCAAACTCCTGGCCTCAAGCGATCCTCCTTCCTCACCTTCCCAAAGTGCTGGGATTACAGGCATGAATCCCTGACCCTATAGTTCTATTTTTAACAAAATTTAGGGCTATATAAGATTGGTTTGTATTAATATGTATGATCTAGATAGAAATTAATTAGAACATACACCAAGTAGTATTCCCTGAGCAAACCAAATTATACCTAATGCAGCTTTATATTTCTAAAGTAACAGAATATCCCTAAATTTGTAAGGGACATTAAAATTTTATTTTGTGTTTCAGTTCCCCCACAGATTTATTTTTTCTTCCAACAGAAAAATGCCTTTCAATTCCACTTCAGAATTTTGTATCTTTTATGCTTTGTCTCCTAGAAATATCTGTGAAGATTTGGTATGTAGAATAGGATTTTTGTGGAATTTCTCAGTTTGATAACATATGTGTCCAATTGTGAATTTGTTCTCAGAAATCAGCAAATTAACATTTTTTGATTTTCTTTTTTTTACTTTTTGTAGATTGTGTGACTTTAAACAGATGTTCCCATACAGTTTATTATGGTGGATTATCTGGTGGAACTAGGTTAATTTATGGTTATAATAGTGCTGTGCAAGGCTTATTAATATTAATCATATTGAGGTTCCTAATGATAAACTGTGAGTGTTTCCATTTCTGAGACTATGCAGATGATTACTAAACTATTTTATTAGCTGAGTTTTCTATTCTTTACAGATTCCTATTCTTCCTTCTCTCCCTAGTTGGGTTATATTTTGAGCATCTTTGATAGGTGGTATCAATCCTTTTCATACTGATGGTGGAGAAGAGTTAACATAACAATTAAGAGCATGGTCTCCAGAACCAAACTGGGTTAGTATCCCAGCTCCACTACTTATTTGCTGTGTGCCCTTAAGGCAAGTTACTTAATCTCTCTGTCTTGGTTTCCTCATCTTTAAAATTGAGATGACAATAGTATGTACCCATAGGATAATTATAAAGATTAATATGAGTTATCCCATGTAAAGCATTGAACATAGTTCTAGTATATGAGTGCTCAGTGTTATTATCTTTATATGCATGCCCTTTTTTTCCCTTGCTCAGATAGATGTCTGTAGTCACTGAAGTTCCTAGATATCAGCTGGTTCCATCTTTCCACCTTAGGAAAGGGTTGGTGCTACTGAATCAGTAGGAAAAGTCTCCATTATAAGCCATTGGGTCTGTCTTATCGTGGTCTTTAGAGTAGCAAGGGGAGGAATCACAGTGATCCAGCCCAACATTTTGCATTTGCTACAGTGCTCTTCAAAATTGACATATACAGTGCCACTGAAGAGTTAAAAAAAAAATTGTGTGAGGATTTGGAGGTAGTTTTTGTCCTTGAAGTTAAGGGTGATGATTGTGTAACTCATTAAAATTCCTACTTATTCTGTGGATCTCATGATCTTGTTTCATTTAAATGTACTTTCAAGTACTCCCCCACCCTGCCCATATCATTTGGAATATATAAACAGGAATATAGGAAATTTAATGTTTGCATAATGTTTGTATAGCTTAAAATAAAAAAACTTAAGCACGAGTTTTAGTAATTATCTGTAAGTTGATATTCTGAAACATTTTCATGTCTTATGGGATAGTTTTTTAAACCAAGGTTTGAGCAAATTACCCTCTTGCATAAAGTAAAGGATAATAATAGTTTCTACCTCAGAAGGTTATGGTGCAGATTAAATGAGATAAGGAATATAAAGTTCTTAAAACATTTTTTTGAAAAGAACCAGATATTAACTGTTATTGTTATTACTGTTTATCCTCTTTCATTTTTGCCTGGGTAAACTGCTAAAAATTTAAAAATTATTATTATTTTTTTTCAGAGCAAGTGGAATTACCTGCTGTGGCATCAGTCAGTGCTTCAGTAATTAAATCTCCATCAGATCCCTCACACATTTCTGTTCCTCCACCTCCACTCTTAATCCCAGCTGCTACCACAAGGAGTAATAATATGTCTATGCATGGCAGCACTCTCAATATAGAAAACAAACCTCCACAGGCTATTGTTAAACCACAGATCTTGACGCATGTTATTGAAGGCTTTGTGATTCAGGAGGGATTGGAGCCATTTCCTGTAAGTAGCACGCATATTTGTGTGTGTGTGTGTCTGTTTATTATTCACATAACATTATTTCTAAAGTTGTCTTTCATTGTTCTCTAATAAAAATCGTACAATTTTATTTCGAAAAGTTGTCAATCTTTATCTAGAATTTTATGCTAGTTATTTAGAGATATAAACTAAGGAAAAAGTGAAAAAATTTTGAGGATATAGAGGTATCAATTTTATAATTTTTAGAGAAAGGTAGTTGGAAGTTTACACCAATGAAATAAACTTTTCTATTATTTTTTCTTTGCAGGGGGACTAAAATGACACCTAAAGTATGTTATTTTAAAAATAGTGTTTCAAAGCATGTGATACTTTGCAAGCTATAATTTGAGTGCAGAAAATATTGACTTCCCAATGACCTAATACATCTAAAGTTACCCAATTGATGGTTTAATTAGCAAATAGATTTTCTCATTATTCCTTAATTTCAACCTTCAATCAGATATTAAATATTAAAAGTGCTTTAAAATGTTCAGCTCAAAATGGAGGTGTTCTATCACTATAAGTCTTATAATTTGAGACTAGCTGTACATAATTTCAGGATTCTTATAGGAAATCCAGCTTTAACTCACACCCATAAGAAACTGAACACAAAGGCAATTAATTGCGTCACCAACTATCACAATATAAGGTTTTTACCCATGAATCTGAAAATTCAAAGGCCTTCAAAAGAAATATTTTATATTTTTATGTCTACCTATCTTTGATTTATTTTCTAAGAAAAAATATTGATCTCTAGATATTAGCCTATAAATTATATACATCTAGTTTCAAATCATAGGACTTACAGTGATAAAACACCTTCATTTTGAGCTGAATGATTTAAAGCATTCTAAAAATCTGATTGAAGGCTGCAATTTAGGAACAGTGTTTTTCCCCTATCTGCCACATACTGACTGTGTCACCTTTGACATAGTCAACCTTTCTGACCTTCATTTTGCTCATCTGGCAGATCAAGATGATATTTTGCTTTTTATGGTTGTTGAGAAAATTAAATGTGCATAAATTATTAATATTATGTGTAGTGCCTGGCCCTTAATAGCCATAGCTATTATTATCTGTTATCACTAGTGACAACCATAACTTTGGTTTTTTCAGACTACAAAAGTAATACATGTTCTAAATGGAGAATTTGGAAAATGTATAGAGCAAGTAATCCCCATTAATACCACAATGTGTATGTTTATATTTTTTCATACAATCAAGATTATTATTGTATTTATAGTTCTTCTTTAACTTAATAAATTTGAGCATTTATTTTCCCATATCATTAATAATTCTTTGGAAACATTTTGAAAGGTTACATAATATTCCACTTTATGAACATTCATAATTTATGTAATCCTTTCATTATTGCTGGACATTTAGGTTTCCATTTTTTCACTATTCAGATAGTTCTGAAAGGAATATCTTTATATATAAATCATCCACATTTTAAATCAGTTTCTTAGCATGAATTTCTGGAAGTAGAGTTATGGTATCACATATATTTTCATAAGATTCTTGATATATATTGCCAAACTATTTTTTGAAAATATTATTTAAATTTATTCATCCACCAGAAAGAAGTATATGCCTTACCAGCATTGAATATTAGTTTTTTTAAGCAATAACTTCCGTAAATTTTACTTTAATCATATTAAATGTCTAACTGAAATGAACAAGATTAAAAAGTTTGTGGGGGATTACACTCTTAAGGTAAAATGTAGAAACTTCCGATAAGCTGTTATTCCCTATATGTGGCAGAAATCCAAGACTTAATCAGCATTCTTGTGGAATAAGATGTTCTAGTCATCTTATTCTGAGGGCTTGCTAGTGATTAAGTAAGTATTTTTGGTTTCAATTGTTTTAGCTGAAAATATTTCTAAAGTAAGTATTCATGACTTAACCAAGTATACTGAAGATAAGTGAATGTTTCGTTGTTAATATTTGAGGATTTTCCATTTCTTTTGTGATTACAGCGGACTAAATTGCTAAACTAGGAGTCAGGAGACTTGAGTTCTAGTCCTGATTCTGTTTTTGTGAAGAAATCACCTAAACACTTTGAACATTAATTTCCCTTTATAAAATATATATAGTAGTAGTCTGTCGTGATCATTAATCCTTCAAGTAAAAGGCTTTGTGCATCAAAAACAAATCTTAAAAGTTATTGTAGAAAAGAACTCATTAATTGAGGATACTGGCTAATCAAAATTTATTGTTGATTTTTATTTGTGTTACATTCATATGGAAAACACTGAAGTTTCCAAAGGAAAAAAATTAGCACATAGAGCTTGAGAGAGAATTGCTTAATAAAGTTGAATTTTTTTAAGTTAAAAAAAGAAAACCCAACTTCTAGATATACTGATAGTTATTGCCTTTGTTTTTCAGTGTTGCTGAGCTACTGAAATAGTCATAGTGCAGGATAACTTGATGATTAGTATTAATTTTGAACGTAAGGAATTGCTGAATTTTAAGACTTTTTTTTAAACTACTTTCCTAAAGTCAGATACTAGGTTTTATTTGACAAGACAGTATGAAGCAGTCATACTGTTGGTGACAAGAAATAAAGATTTTATGTCCAGACTGCCTAACCTTTTCTCAAAGAATAAAGCATGTAATGAATGGATCTGATCAGTTGAACAAATAAATTATCACAGACAGCATTCATTTCAAGAGGTTTTTTAAAACTAAGTTGTTTCTGAATGTCTTTTTAGAGATTATTTAATTTTATTCTCTCTCTTTTTTAAAGGTGAGTCGTTCATCTTTGCTAATAGAACAGCCTGTGAAAAAAAGGCCTCTTTTGGATAATCAGGTAATAAATTCAGTGTGCGTTCAGCCAGAGCTACAGAATAATACAAAGCATGCTGATAATTCATCTGACACAGAGATGGAAGACATGATTGCTGAAGGTTTGTGGATTATGCTTTAATTTCACTTTGACTTTTACTGCTTGGAACAGGACAAAGATTTTTAATTCTGCACAGATTTTCACTTGGACATATTCACCTTTATTCTCATACAGTGCATTATTTGACTAAAATAATAGAAAAGCTAACGAGACTCTCCATGGCCAAATAACTAAAATAGCAAGATTGGTGTCAATTTTTACAATGTCAGTTTTCCTTTTGAAGGAGTATGGGAGGGAAAAGTTCCATTATACATGAGAGGAAGCAACTCAGAATTTTACTGTCAAAACAACCAAGTCTCTTTATTTTTTTAATTAGACTTAAGTAACAAATGACTATTTTACTGAGTTTGCTTAAAAATTTAGAGCTTGTTGTTTGGTTTTAGACTTTCCACATTCCATTCTGATGTTTGATATCAGGTGGATATTAAAATTATATTAGGGATGTACTCTTCAATCAAGAGGCAATTAAATTTGTTCAAAGAGAAAAATCACTAAATCTTCTTAATGTCAAATAATCCTTTCTTACAGGCTTTATTCTAATAATGCATATTCCATAGAAATCAAAGTGGTATGCAAAATGACTGAAGGAAAACAAATACAAATAAACATGAAAATGATATATTTCATACCTTGAGTTTGCTATTTAAAATCAGCAAATGCTTGTTAGGTGAATTTCTAAATTTCTGGTTCATAAAAACCAGCTATGTTCTATAGGAGCATCTTCATGAGACTGTCCCTGATTGATTTTGATCATAACCCCACAATTGATATAGTTCAATTTAATGTAAGAGCATTTAGTATAGTCAGGGCTCTACAGTAGTGAATTAACTAACATCTGTGTTCAGGTAATTATCCTCAATATATCAGCATATTTCATCTAAATTTATTCATTTTGAAAATATTTACTGAGCCTATACCATATGCCTTTACTTTGCTAAATTAAGCAAAATAGTATGGTGATAAGCAAAATAGATGCTGTCTTTGCCCAGTTTTTCTAACTCTTGAAAGGATGGCACATCTGACATTGTTAGTACTTTATAAATTGTTGAAATGTATTAATCACTGTTTTATTTTTTATTTGAATAGCAAAGAATATAATACTAATATAAAATTTGATTTTTACTGCTAACTTATATTAGGAGTTCAATTTTGTTTTTTTAATTTAAAAGAATGTTAACCATGAAAAATTTCAAACATACATACAATTAGAATTGTGTGACAAACACAACCCATCACTCAGACTCAACAGTGATTTCAGTCATTTCAACATTATTTTGCCACATTAGCTTCATTCATTCATTTTGTTTCTCTTCCTTTGTTCCCTCCCACCACCCTCTTTGAAAATCATAGTTCTTATTTTATTTCACTGATACATACGTCAGTGTGCATCTCTAAAAATATATGCATTTTCTTATATGAGTATAATGCCATATCCCACATAACAAAACAGTAATTCCTTGGTGTCATCTAATTCCTGATCCATATTCAGATTTCCCCAATTGTTTAAAAAAAAGTCCTTTATTCGAAGTGAGGTGACACAAGACCCGAAGAATGGGCCCCACTTGTACTCGCCATCAAATTGGTATTGACTGATTTACACTATGGTGCTCAAATAGTTGGAGTGTTCACTAGTGATTTGGGGGGTAGAGGGTAAACCCTCGTCTGAGCAATGTGGTGGACACTGTGGAGAGGTGGGACATGCTTGAAAAGTATTTGGGGAGCGGAATTAGGGGTCTCAGTAGGGGAAAGGAATTCCTCAAAAACTGATTTATGTGATTAACTGTACCCCTCAATAAATTCACTGAAAATCATTTAATTGTACACTTAAAGTGGAGTAAAGGCATGATATGTAAAGTATACTTCAATAAAGAAAAACATCATTAAAAAAAAAGATTTGAATGTAGGCTCACTAGGCCATGCTCTTAATCAGTACACTGTATAAATAAAAATTTACCTAATGTCAGCTTTAAAAGAAAAAAAAAAAGGTCCTTTTATAGTTGTTTGTTTCAAGTCAGCATCCAAACGAGGTGTATATTGTGCCTTTTGTTGTTGTGAATTTGATTTCATTTTATTCCCACATACTTTAAGTTATACATACTATCTGAGCACATTTCTCACTTGAGATGAAAAGTAGTAAGGATGAATGTGCAAGTATACTTTTTTCTTGCCTCTTATTTCAGTAAGTGTATAAATGAAAGTCGTAGGCTGAAAAGTGTTTATAATGTGCCCCCTTGTGTACACATTTAGAAGCATCATGGAAATCTGCTTAGAGAACTTAACAACATATTTTATGATACTTAGATTATAATATAATGGACATACAACATACGCTAGACTGTTCTAGAATCTGATATACGTGTAAAACATAACTCCCCTGCCCCCCAGGAGCTTTTAAGCTAGTTTAAAACTAGGAAATCTCCATAACAGATACCTAAGAAACAACAAATGGTAAATTTTCAATGAATTATATAGACAGAATTTAGAATATTAAAACTGGCTGAGATTATTCTCAGTTTGGTGAGTTTCCTATAGAAATAAGGTTTGACCTGGATCTTAGATAATAATGCGTAGATTTAAGGTAACAAACAGGAAGAACATTTCAGGTTAGGATACCCATGAGTAAATGTACAAAGGATGTGTAAGTACTAGGTAACTTTAGGAGGCTTAGCATAGAGGTTTGGATTAGAGGAGGAGTGGCAGGTAAGACTGGCAGAGTCAGCTTCTAGAGTCCCATGGATATTAGACAGAGGAATTAGGAGTTACCTTGTTAAGGGGATGGTTATTGAAGATTTTTAGGCAGGTGATATGAACAAAAGAGTGTTTGGGGAAACCTTGCTGGCCATCTGTAGGATGTATGTAGAGGTTTGGCATGTAATTGACACCTGCAGTCACTGTGGGAAGGGAAGGAAAGGACTGATGGGAGACAAGGCAAAAGGTAGTTCGACAGGGCAAGATACCACAGTAAGGAAAGGAAAACTTAAAGATAATATATTTCATAGGGGAGAAATATTTACATAAAATGTGCTAAAATTTTAAATATTTATAATTCAATTTTCCAAGGTAATTTTATAATTTCAGTGTTTATGGGACGTTTTTATAGGGTAAAATGGTGAGGTCACTTATTTAGTGGCTTTGATTTTAGTAGTATATATATATAATTTCAGTATAAAAACTTTATGGTAAGGATTATTTTCTTTTTAAAGCATAAACTATGGCTCTCTTTGGACTGGTTCCAGTGTCTCCAACCATTAGATAGTGATGTATCAAAGATATCTTACTGTCTTCCCTGGTAAATCATCACCTGTCTTTGCTCCTGATCTTTATGCAATTTCAGGTCTTTGGGGAAATTAAAAAGTATTGTAACTCCTCCACACACAAAAAAATTAGGGGCCTGTATTAGGATATAGGTTTGGCCACTTCATAGAGACCCAGAATAATATTTGATTAAATAACAGGAGTTTAATTTTTTTTGACATAATCCAAAGGTCAGCAGTCCAGGGCTTACATGGTAGCTCCTTAGTGTTGGGTACCCAAGCTCCAGTGTCTTCTGTGTCTACTGTCCCTAGAATGTTGCTTTCATTTCAAGATGGCTGATCTTCATGATCACATGTTAACCAATGAAAGTGGGAGAGGGCACCATCTGAAAGTTGAGAGCATTTGTATTCATATCCCATTGGTCAGAAATCAGCCACACCTAGGGCAGAAACTAGTTTTTATTCTGGATGGCCATGTTTCTAGGGTTTTGTTACTGTGGAAGAAATCAAAGAATGGGTGCTGGAGAATTACCAGCTGTCTCTGCCATAGAATCTTATTTATATTAGCTAAATCGGCAAATTTTTGAACTCTTTGGCTCTGCATTTTTCATTCACAAATGTAAAGAGTAACTTTGGTTACTAGATTTGTTAAAAATCTAACGGAACATTAGAACAGGAATTTTTGAATCTGTTAATGTCCCTCACTTCTTTTTTTTAAATTTATATTCATTTTAATTTTTTTCTGGAGACATTGACTTGCCCTGTTGCCCTAGCAAGAGTGTAGTGGGGTCTTCCTAGCTCACTGCAACCTCACATTCCTGGACTCAAAACAATCCTCCTGCCTCACCCTCCCGAGTAGCTGGGACTACAGGTTGGTGACACCATACCCAGCTAATTTTTCTATTTTTAGTAGAGACAGGATCTCACTCTTGATTAGGCCGCTCTCGAACTTCTGAGTTCAAGTAATCCTCCTGCCTTGGCCTCCAAGAGTGTTGTGATTATAGGCGTGAGCCGCCACGCCCAACCAACGTCAGTCACTTCTTTATGAGAAGTAAAACTCACGTTCTATTTTTGTTAAGTTTTTAATTGTAAACTATCTGTTTGGTATTTCCCCTCTCTCACGAGCAAAAACATTTTCCTTCTTCATGAGGTATTCTAAACTATTATCAGGTGTTGTACATTGCTGTGTTAATAAAAAAAACCTTTGAAACAAAGCTTTCAGCATAGCCTTTCCTGGAACAACTTGAGGAATGGACTCTTTAGGGCTGGAGCTGTGGCAGTGGTGGTTGAGTGAGAGGTGCTGTCTCCTATACAGGCTTTTCAAAATCATATCAAGTTATAAGCATGATACAATAAAAACAGTACTCCTGGGAGTTATAATACCAGGTCCCAGGAATGTGTTGGTGAGTCTTCTGACTGGGTCACAGCTTTGTGAAAGCCATCCCCAGGTCATTGGAAGGGACAGTTTTTAGTTTGTTTTGAGACTATTTCTTCCTCATTACTACTAAATTTGTGACTTTTGCTTATTAAGGTAGTCCTGAGAATTTCCTTAAAGTGGTCACTTGTTAATTCATGATTTCATTAGTCAGGGTAATGTATTTGGATGTCCTACCAATGTCCAGAATTACTTGACAGTATGTTTTCTAGTAGTTCTTGCTACCTTCACTTGATTTAGCACTTTGCCATCTGCTTCTCCAGTTTAACTAGCATAATGTTTGTGCCTTAGCTTACTGAGTACATGCCATCCATGTCTATATTTCCGAGTCCTTGTCTTCATTTTCTTTTGTTGGCCCAAGAAACTAGAGATACTTGTCTTCCTCTTAACAAGTCTTTGTTAAATGAGTAACAAAGAGCACATATGGAGCCCACCGCTACAAGCTTTAGTTAGTAAAGTGCCTTTGCTGCATATTTTATATGACTTGGCAAAGGAATTTTGATGATGTAAGAAAATGGCAAAATGTGGTGGATTTAAGCATTTAACAAGTTTACTGAAGTATTTCTTGAGCACTTCTCACATGTCTTAGTACTCTTTTAGTTCTTGTGTGGAAAATAGGATATGGAACTGTCATTTTTTATGCCTGCTACCTATTGGACACTCATTTAACTGCCACTTCAATTTTTTGGGAAAGGTATTATAAACCCATTTTATAGATGAGAAAACTGTGGGTCCTGAAGATTAAGTTGCTTGCTCATAGGTCACTGCGCTCCTTAGCACTTGAGGATTTAGGTTGGAAGTTTCTTTGGGTCCTATGCTATTGCCTGAAAAAAGTTAGGGATATAGGGCTGGAAGAAGGACATCCTAACTTAATAGGGAGTACCCTGAAAAAAGTATCAGTGGTATGGAAATATAGAAATTATATTCTATAACTCTTAAGACTAATCTAAATTATTTTTATTTAATATGATATAAATAAATAAAACTGTTCTATAATTAGATATATACATCTTTATGTATTCTGTCATAACTGCAGATCTTTCAGAGTTAATTATTTTACATGCTTCTCTAAAATCATGTTCACCAAAATTTCACCTTAATTTTCTCCAGCTAGAATTAAGGATTCCCTGCTATATATCTCCACGAACAATGTATCAAAATTCATATCCCACATTCTGCTTTATGAAAGTGTTCCTCCTGGAGGGTAGTGACTGTGTTATTCATCCTTATTTCTCCCCCAATGTTTATAAAGTTGTTTGCATATTTTAGGTAGATTCTAAGCAAAATGAACCTTGAAAAATGTTATGCTTATATATAGAAAGAAACTCCATGTAATTTTTATGCAGCAGAAGCAAGAGGGAGTTAGTGGAGATAGTTGTTTTTGAAGAGTTTGTTCTGCCACAGTGACTATGTATTGAAAAGCTAGCCATGTCCAACTAAAGGATAGGTTAAAAGAAAATTTGCCACAATTAAATTTTTGGAATTTTTTGTTTCCTTCTTTTTTAGAGACATTAGAAGAAATGGACAGTGAGTTGCTCAAGTGTGAATTCTGTGGGAAAATGGGATATGCTAATGAATTTTTGCGGTCAAAACGATTCTGCACTATGTCATGTGCCAAAAGGTATTTCTATGCTCTTGAATTTCCTAAAGGATAAAGTAGCAATCACTATAACAAAACCAGAAAACCCTTGTATAGTTTACCAATAGTCAAATCTAGATATTATGATATAGAAGAATAATATAAATAGGCATTATCTGGAGCTACTTTGGTATAGTTATAAAATCTAATACTACATAACACTTAAAATCAGTTTCGCAGTATAATCTAATATTAAGGTAGCAATCTCTTGGCGGTAAGAATATGCTTAGGAGAATCTCTCCAGTGAAATGACAAGGATATTATACTAATCCTTAAAGGATTGAAACCAATATTTGTTTTATCAACTGATTGTTTTATCCATATTGAAATACCTGGATTTACTTTGTTCAGTTTTCAAGTGTTTTCATTGGTTTGAACTATTATCCCATTTATTTAGATTTCTAAATGGGACAGCTATAGCATAAGTTCCTCACATTGTTAATATTACCAGACAACAAAATACCTGTCTCTTCTGAATTAGTATTGTTAATAGTAATTCTTCTTATTATTTTATTTTATTTTTTTGAGACAGAGTCTGGCTCTGTTGCCTGGGCTAGAGTGCTGTGGATTAGCCTAGCTCACAACAACCTCAAACTCCTGGGCTCAAGCGATCCTCCTGCCTCAGCCTCCTGAGTAGCTGGGACTACAGGCATGTGCCACCATGCCCGCCTAATATTTTTCTATATATGTATTTTAATTGTCCAGATAATTTCTTTCTATTTTTAGTAGAGATGGGGTCTCACTCTTGCTCAGGCTGGTCTCAAACTCCTGACCTTGAGCGATCCTCCTGCCTCTGCCTCCCAGAGTGCTAGGATTACAGGCATGAGCCACTGTGCCCAGCCTGTTAATAGTAATTATTATAGGTAATAGTATTAATAGCAAAAGAAATGTTTAGTCTCTGTTAGTCTTGTAATTCCCAAGTTTACTCTACATTTTAAAAAACCCACTTTGATTCTGATAGTAAATCCTAATAGTATAGATATTTATCACTGAAGTTGAAGTGTATACACAAGTTGATTATTTTGAGATTTGTTTCTCTGTTCAAAAAAATGATTATTCTCTCAAAGAATTTAAGATTTTGATTGTATACATATCCAGGGAATTTCTTGCTTGAACATTTTATTTTGTATGGATGCTTCTAAAATATACTTAGTAAAACTTGTGTTAAATAATAGTGTTTTCCTCCAAAGGTGAGTTCATTGTTTCAGTTGTCAATCTGTTTTTCAGATATGTTTGATGTAATAATATACCTATAATCAAATTAAAAAACTCATATTTTAACTTGAATTTTCTAGTTTGCATATACTACAAGAAAGAACAGTGGCTCTCTGATTCTAAGTCATTAAAAAACTCTGAAAACTTGGGAAAAGGACTGCCTTTCAGAGTATTTTAAATTTCTTGACTAGAAATATTTCAGGACTTTTTATGCTACCATCACTCTTTTCCCAGAGATGATTGCTGAGTTGTCACATTATTATTCCTTTAGGTGAGCCTTTCTAGCAGGTTAGGGGTGCTAACATAAGAAAATGTGGATGAGAGAGCAAGGAGGGAAGGATAAATTAAGGGAGGGAATAACTGCTGGTATTTACATATCTGCTTAGTTGTCTTTGATAGCTAAATATTTAGGGACTAGACATCAAGTATAAATAGCTAGTTTCTTCTCTGCTCTTGTCTCAATGGGTAAAGAAGTTTTGTCAGTTGATGTAAATGGAAAAAGAAACCTATACTGCTGAGTCCCCAGATTAGCACATAATGAACACAGCAAGAGCTTGTTGAATTGTTTTAGGGTTATAGGGTAAAATGAAGTGGCCATCAGGACACTTATACTGTTATGGGAAAAATAGCCTACTCATTCTTATAGAACTCTGTATTTCCATCTCTTGATATTTTCACAAAATGTAGGTGAGGAAAAGTTATTTTGATGTCTGCATGCTGGTCCTAAAATACATAGCAGTAGCAATGTTAACTGGGATTTATTCTTGTACTTCTCTTAGAGCAAAAGAGGTTTTAAAATAAGTTACAGAAGCAGTTTTATATGTGTGAATAAAGAGGAACTGCATATATTTTTCTTAGCCTTTCCATAGCTTTTCAGAAATTTGTTTCTTAAATAATTTCGTTTCACTTTTCTTTCTAAAGAGGGGTTGGCACACTTAAGGTTGCCCAGGCCAAGTCCTTCTTGCTGCTTATTTTTTGTATGGCCCTTGAGCTAAGGATGGTTTTTAAATTTTTAGGTGTTGGAAAAAAATCAAAACAATATTTTGTGACTTGAAAATTATGTGAAATTTGTAATTCAGTGTTGCTAAAAGTTTTACTAGAACATAGGCATGCTCATTCCATATTTTCTGTGGCTTTCACACTACAATGGCAGAGTTGGGTAGCTGTGATAGAGACTTGTATGGCCCACAAAACCTAAAATATTTACTCTGTGGTCCTAATAGAAAATTATGCCCATCCTTGTTCTAGTGCTTTGGAACCATTAAATGGCATAGGACTCTTTTACGCTGTCGTCATGCCGTATAAAGGTCTATGTTCAAAAATATTAGCCAATCTATTTTGATAAAAGAAAAAGTAATCTTTCAGCCAATTTAAAAGAATTATGTACTTCTGAGTTTCCTGAATAGTGGGAGCAATGAACTCCTTATTTAACTTTAATATCTCTTTAAAATCTTATATTTTTACTCTTTGATTTTAGTAATATTTGAAAACTCTTTTACAAGCTGCTTGACATCTTCCCCTTACTATATTCACATCTTTTTATTAATTTTTCTTTGGAAATTATTAATTGGAAAAATACAAGTTTGAATAAACATCTAAATAGTTACAGCATAACTTCTTTTTCTCCTGGAACCCTGAATAATTTTTGCTGTGTTGGAAATTGGTTATGCTCTGTAGTTTGCAGAAAGTTTCCCACTGTCATTCTGTAATCAGGAGAAAATACCAATATCTTGTTACAGGTGTCTAGTATTATAGTAACAGATACATTATATACACAGAGGCCACTTTTTGACCTTTAGCATAAGTAAATACATTGAACAATATAGTTTATGAGGTATTACAATCCTTAATGACATATTTGGTACTTGCCAGTTCACAGTTGTACTTTAAAGTCATAGTTAAATACTAAATGGAGTGTCCCATATATCATTTAATATTTTTTTTTACTTGAATTTCTTAGGTACAATGTTAGCTGTTCTAAAAAATTTGCACTTAGTCGTTGGAATCGTAAGCCTGATAATCAAAGTCTTGGTCATCGTGGCCGCCGTCCAAGTGGCCCTGATGGGGCAGCAAGAGAACATATCCTTAGGCAGGTCTGTAGAAACCTTGCTTCACTGTACAATACCCTTTTCAGAAACGCAAGGAAAGTGCAATGCTGTATTTTACTTGTACTACATTTTCCAGCTTCCAATTACTTATCCATCTGCAGAAGAAGACTTGGCTTCTCATGAAGATTCTGTGCCATCTGCTATGACAACTCGTCTGCGCAGGCAGAGTGAGCGGGAAAGAGAACGTGAGCTTCGGGATGTGAGAATTCGGAAAATACCTGAGAACAATGACTTGCTACCAGTTGCACAAACAGAGCCATCTATATGGACAGTCGATGATGTTTGGGCCTTTATCCATTCTTTGCCTGGTATGTAATTTATCACTATGGTCTTAATATTTTTCTTGGGCATTCACACAGAGGAATGATGTTAGATCCATCCACACCTTTTGCACAAAAGGGCTAGAGAAGTACTGTGTATATGTACGAGTTAAATGGCGTTTGCTATTGAAATGTGATCTGTTTCCTCTTGCTTATTCCCTCAGCACAACTGGGTATTTTCTCATACCCCCCCAAGTCGATAAAAACTGACTAGTCCTGCTTCTGCTGTGACACCTCAGCCGGTGAAGATATTAAAGGTGCTCTCTTCTCTTCAGTCTGATTTCTCTCGAGAGGTCAGTAGAGAGATTGAGTCAGACACTTCTTCCCTTCTGCTCTTCTATTTTTCTATTCTATTCCCTCCTTATTTCCTAATTTAACCTTTTAAAAAAATGAAATAAGAGAGACTATATTTTTTCTTTACATTTTTGAAAGCTAATCAAGACCTTTTAGAATATAGTAAACTTTTTCTTTTTTAAAAAAAAATCAAGCTGGTTCTTTTAATGGAAGCTGCACTCTGATTCTTTTCAGTAAGTAAACATGAAGAGCCCTTCTGAAATTTTATTTTTCAAGTAGACAGCTAAAATTGAGTTATGGTGTTCATTCTAATATTGAGGGTAACTTTCTTATTTATGTTTTCCTGTTCTAACTCTCATTTTGATACTCTTTCCATCAACTTAAGTCTCTATCTTTTTTCCTTAATACAACAATAATCTTTTATATCTACTTTCTCAAAAGGGCTGGCTACTAAAGACAGTTGCACCTGTGCTCATGATGAGACCCACACTGGTTATATATGTTAAGACATATATTTAAATTTTTTAAAATTAGAAAATCTTATCGTTCACTTTGACCTTATGAATATGGAAAATGGGGAGTTTTAAAAAAATATTTTTGTTTCCTTTGGTATTATTGTGAATTATACCATTTCTCTTGATACAAGCTTTCCAGAAGAATATATCCTACTTGAGCTTGTCTATCAGACTTATTAAAATTAAGCTAATTAGTTATTGTTGCTAATTAATCGATGAAGAAAACTAGTTTGAGACACAAATTTGTAGTTAGTATGCTGTGCAAGAAAATATATTCAGAAATAAGAGTTTAAAAAAATCTGTCACCCAGTTTTACCTCACATACATAACTGAATGAAATTTTATTAAATTATTTTATCAATATCTTGTTTTAGAAATGCTAAATAATTTTAAAAGAAAACAAAGATACAGTCACTTTTAAAGAAAGATGGAATTGTTTAAAGGGGGAATACTTTCTTTTTGGGAAGATTTTAACCATGCGCCTAAGAAAACTTAAGTCTGAGTTAATTGCTGACCATGTGGGTTTTTAGAATCTGCTTTAAACTTGATGTGTTAGAGGATGGTGAATCTTCATTGGCTGTAGTTTTAGTATTTATGAAACATTTTAGTTTTTAGACCAGTGTACCTATTTTGAGAATTAACATTGGAGTCTATATTGATCTCCTGGGACTGGACTCTGATTCTGTCATCTTCAGAAGTAGTTTCAGTCTTCCATGTGGGGCATGTGGTTTGCTCGTGAGCCTGATTTCTTATTTAGGGGAAGTATTTCTTTTCCTTTGGGGAGAAGAGTTGGTTTATATCCTGAGGAAAGTAGTTGCCCAAATAATTAACAAATGATCGTGCTGATTCTTCCATCACTTCATATGGTTCTTTTAGGGCTTATTTTCCCGAGCATCCATTTGCCATGTGGCTGCCCTTGACTACTTTATTAGAACAAAGGCTAATTCCTTTGTCTCATTCTTGCTTCATTTTGGTTAAGAAAATGCAGTTTATTATTGCTCATAACTTGAGATGTTTGTTTTATTAAATTCATCTAGATACTTAATTTTGTTGTCAGTTGTTTAGAGAACATTACATTTCACAAAAAAGAGACTGCTATTATATAATTTAGAATTACATGGTACTGTTGTAGAATCTGCTTAATATAACTTTTTCTTTACTGATGAAATGGCAGTGTTTCTAAACTGCTTTGACAGGCCAAAATAAGCTTATTTGTATGTTCAGTTATATTACCTTTCTCAAAGTTTTCTCTGAATAATGCATATAGCTTAAGGTAAATCTCATGTCAGAAAATGCCTTATATTCATTTCTTTCTGCTCCTCTGGACTTTATAAATTTCCGTTTGCACTTCTTTCAGCTCATTCAGGGCTGTTTGTTTTTCCTTAGTAATCTCCCAGGTTTTTCTCATAGAATGGACAAGCTTGTAAAGTTTGTAATCTTGTAAAATTTGTTTCTTTCCAGTTAGGTGTCCTTCCCTCTTTAATCAGGGCACCTATATTGACTCTTCCAATTTTCTCTTCTCTTTGTGTATCATCCTAATGGGACTATGTTAGAGCTTGTATGCAGTGTGCTCAAATCTCAGAGCTGTTACAAGAATGAAAAATTACTGTCTTCTAATTTTTTGTGCATTAAAAAGTTCTCTGCAGGAACAATTCTTATTTTCAGTCAACTGCAGGTTGTCTTATTTAACTCTTCCTTGATAAGGTGAACTCTTTTACAAAGATCACAAAGATCATCTTATCCTCTATTTATTGATCTGTGAATCCACAGATTTCTCTGTAGGTATATGAAGTGGGAATTATTTTTTTTTTAAATATAACTATTCACTGGTTTTTGTAATACCAGTCTTGGGACTTGTTTATTCTGTAGTATTGAGTGGCAAGTGATATCTTTTCACCAACTTTACTGAAGTCAGTTTTTGTGCAGGGTGTTTGGAGTTTAGCTGGAGAGGTGACTTTGGACACTTGTGAAATTCAGTTGGGACCTATGTGCAGAGGTCCAGGTGACCACACTGAGAGCTGCACTGTATTTGCTTCTGGTGAGGTGGAAGCTAGTTGATTAGTTGCTTCAATTGGTGTATGTCTTATACACGTCCCTGGGCTCCAGCTGTTTTACAGAAGTAGCTGTTAATGTCAGAAACTTACAGAATGGTAGCTGAGTATACTTTGAGCACTTAAAATTGTTTTTAAAATATGGTTTTCTCTAATGAGTTTCTGGAAGCACACTTTTGCTTTTTTTTTTGGAAGTCATTTCATTTTCTCATTTTAATACTAATGTTAACTACACTTTTTTTGTGGTTGGCTTAAAAAAGTTATGATCTAAAATTCTGATGATAATGCATCCTTTTCTCTTTCTCATTAAGCTCCTTCCATTCTAGGAATTGCATTCCTATTTGATCATGCTATTTCCCGAAACACTTTTTGTTTTTTATTATTTTGCTAATACACTTACTGTTCACCTACAAGAAGACATTTGAAGAGGAATTTCACACTACAGAGGAGCAAGAACATAATATGTATTTTCCTCATGGAGAACTCCTTGTTTCTATTCCCAAATGTAGCTCTGATGGTCCTCATTACTTCTCATTGCTCCTGTTTTCTGAATCTAAGTCCTACCCTCTCTTTCTCTCTTTTCTTTTCCTTCCCGTGTTCTTATAAGTAAGACTGAAGAGAGAAGAACATTAGTTCTTTCATAAAAAGAAGGATGAAGTCACAACTAGATGCAAGATTAGTCAGTTTTGTCTACCCAGTTTTGTTGAGAGCTACCTCTGGGAAAAGAAAAGGGGCTTTTCTATGGTGAGTAATCCCATTTCAACTGTGTAGTTTCTTTTCTATGGTAAATGGGCAAAAGCATAAAAATTTTGTAGAAAGTATTGAAATGTCAATTTTTAGAAGTCTGAGAAATTATTAAAATGGAGATTGAAAAGCTGGCTATTGTATAGGGAACAGTAAAGATACAACTAACAGAGGACATGGGAAAAGAAATAACCAAGAAAAAAGATGGCCACATAACTGAACCCAGGAAAAAAATATTTGTATTACTCTTACAGGTAGCTCTTTTATAGCAGATTATTTTTTTGTTAATTGTTTATTTCCTCATTCATAAATATATGTATTCACCATCTACAGTGCTTTGTGCTTGGTGCTGGGGGTTATAAGGGAGACATCATTATATAAACAAGAGGAGGATATATTTGTAATAGAAAGGATAATCATTCTAGCAGTATTGTGGTATCAAAAGTATTAATATAATGTAAGCATTTCTGTTTTTCATTATCTTTATATGTTTTCCCTTTGACTGCTGATCTGAGTAAAACAGACTCAAGCTATTAGTTTTTGTTCTTAAATTTGTTTTTATAATTTTAGTGTCTCATAAGGAAGCCTCCATTGTTGCATTCTCTCCTCTCTTGGCTCCTTAATTCATTACCTTCCCAGTTGGTTTCTTTACCCTAAATGGGGAAATTTATTGAGTAACCTGGACATGCAAAATTTGGTAGGCAGTTAAAACATTTGAAGTTCAGATAGATACAAGCCCAGTTACTTGCTAAAGCACCTGGTTCAGACTGAGAATTTAAATATTGGTTATTTGGCAGGAGATTATCCAGCAAGCTCTTAATTCCAATGAGAATTTTTATTACTGAAAGTGGAGATGAGTCCAGTGATACTAAGATCTGAAGTTGAAATTACAAGTCGAGCAACACAATATATTTATTTTAGTAGCATTGCAATAGATTAATGCTATAATCTTGAGGGATTTTTTTCTGTACTGCATGAACAATAAAAATATTTTAGATGTGCTTGGCAATTGAAGGTCAGAAATTAGAATAAGGTACAAATGATATTGAAAGTGGTACTCTGATGCTTGAGGAAATACTTCTAGATTGTTATTTAAATGGTAGAACATTATATGTTATTCTTCTGTACCTATATGTGAAGGATATATTATACAAAGATGAGTTCATGAGATACAATAACTAGTTAACTCAAACCTGTTATATGTATGGAATGATTTGGGATGGCAGTATAGTCCTTTTCAAGCAAGAAATGTTATATCTGGACTGATAAGTTTGTACATTTTTACCTGACTCTTATTAGTTATTTCTGTAGTATTATTTTTAGAGCAAGAATTCCAAGCAAATTGCTTTACCTGGATTTTGAATTAATTCTTACTTTCAGAATGCCAACAAGTACTCAAGAGTGAGCCCAAGACTACCATAAATAAATTTCATTTGTTTCTCAGCCTGTATTTCAGATTCTCAGATTCAGTGAGAGCATAACTATGACTGTTAGGAGGAATATCTAATTGTTACATATTTAATTCTAATTTCATTTCTCTGATCAAATTCCAGGCTGCCAGGATATCGCAGATGAGTTCAGAGCACAAGAGATTGATGGACAGGCCCTCCTCTTGCTAAAAGAAGACCATCTCATGAGTGCAATGAATATCAAGCTAGGCCCTGCCCTAAAGATCTGTGCACGCATCAACTCTCTGAAGGAATCTTAACAAAAACATGAGGCTGTGATATAACAGCAGTTTTACTCCTCTCAAGCAGACTTGTAAGGTAAAGGCCTACATTGGCCTAGAATATTATACTTATTATGGTGGATAGCCAAGCACATTGGGATCTCTGCATCAAATGCTGACATTTCTTCTACAGATATAATAATTCATCATACATTTTCATAATTAACCAACACTGATGAAATTAATTTTCCAGGTTACATGCAACATTGAAAGACTTGTTATAGAGGGCCATGATATTTTTCAAAGAAATGTGTTATACTAGATAATTTTTTTAAGGGTGATGTTTATCATAAATATAAAAAATCCTTTTAAATGTAATTTAATGATTTACATTTCTTCTCTTAGATTTGGTTTTCTTATACATTTTTCTACCCTACTAGTTTTT
This sequence comes from Lepilemur septentrionalis, assembly GCA_963573855.1. NCBI lineage: Eukaryota > Metazoa > Chordata > Mammalia > Primates > Lepilemuridae > Lepilemur > Lepilemur septentrionalis. The sequence goes on along the minus strand of CAUYMX010010554.1, from coordinate 15,537 downwards.
TAAAGGTTGTTTTAAGAGATATGTTATGGAATAATTTAGGAGTCCAGTGACAGAACTGTATGCAATGAAATCAAGTGTGCATTTAAAAAAAACGTATCTTACAGACAAATGCTTTGTCCATAAAAAAGAGATTATGTTCTACCACAGACAATACTGATCTGGAAGTCAGAAGAGTTGGTTTCTGTTCCCAACTTGACCAAGAATTTGGGTTAACTGAGAAAGTTGGTTTTCCTCTTAGTTTTTGTACATTTAGAGCAGTGGTTCTCAATGGAGGTCAGTTCTGCTCCCTGGGGCACATCTGGCAATGTCTAGAAACATGTTGGTTGTCCCAGCTCGGGGTTCAGTTCAGGGGGACGGTTGCTACTGGTATCCAGTAGATGGAGGCCAGAGATGTTGCTAAATATCCTACAATGCACAGGACAGCCCTCCACTTCAAAGAATTATCTGGTCCAAAATGTCAGTAGTGCCAAGGTTGAGAAACCTTACTGTAGAAGAAGTGATAAATGTTCTTTTTCACCCAAAGGGATAAAAAGATGAGGCATAATAAGGAATACATATACAATTGAAGTACTATTCAGATAGCATTAATATTCTGCTGAATTTTTTTCCAGTTTTATGCATACTAGAAAAAGGGGATAAAACCCCATAAAATTGGCCCATCAAATAAGGACTAGCATTTATTTGCCTAAGAAATAAATTGACTCTCAGAAAGTACTGATTGATATTAATTATCTTTCATATGTCTGTGCTCCTCTGCACTGATGAAGGCATAATATGATTATACCTATGAACCAGTGCACTTTTTTGGCACAGAAATAGTTTGTAGCGGTATGTGGTGGTTGCTCTTTGGATTTTTTTCTAATGTTGAACATGCTGGGTCTAGCTAGAATGCACATTCCGTTTTCCTTTAAGAAACCCTTGCATGCTTCCTCAAAGCACTTAACAAGTGATTTCTCTTAGATGGTCAGATCTAATTTTTTATGTACATGTTTTAGAGAAAAAAATTTTAAAGCAAAACCTTTCACTGAACAGTGTTCCATAGAATTATGACACTAAAATAAAATTGTGGGAGCCCTGAGAGCATTATAGTCCTGGACATGAAAAATTTTATTTGAAAAGATTATGAAGGTTTTGTTTTAATCTTTTCTTATATCTTTACCGTATTATTGAGATATTTTAATAATTGAAGGAACATACATGGATATTTGGCAGAAGTTCACTTAAGTGGGGAAAAAAGAGTCCATGAGTTTCAGTCATTTTCACTGCTCTTTTCAAAAAGATTATGTTGAGCTAGTAGAAGACTAAAGATGTCACTGAAGACATCACAGATATTATATTTATCTTTTGGCTTTGTGTACATTAGAGAATGTTGATTATTTTTATACAGAAATACAGCGGGTAATTTTTTTAATCTTTAGATGCCTCTTGTTTGAATGTATGCTTTGTGGGATTCTTTGTGTAGTAATGTTTTAAAAAAAGATGTTTACTGATAGTTACGTGTAGGATTAGAGTATGTAATATAAGGCTCATGTTCCAGACCTACAATAGCTTGTAGTCTATGTTGCATATCACATTTTTAATTATTGGATTAAAGTTTCAAGGAAAGCTAGGTATTCTATAATCAATTTTCATTTACTAGCAGTTAATCATCGTGACAGAGCTGTCATATGCTTGACTTTTCCCCTCATCTTGAAATTTCAGAATACAAATAATAGCTAAGCATTAATAAGAGGTAGCCCACTGTATGAGAGAGGGAGGCACAAAGGAAAATCTCCTCTGGTATTAAAACTTCTCATACATTATCCACAGTGAATACAAAATTGATTATTTGGGGATAGCTTCTAACAGTAATAATTACTTCCCACAACTATATTTTCTATGGCCTTTAACATATAAATTTTGAACCGTGGTGTAGGTTCTCCTTTTATTTACTCCCTTTTCCTAATGTCAGCCATTCTGTATTTATTGAAAGCCCCTGTGCCTAGTGTTATCTTAAAGAGTCAGGAGAGGCTTACAAGAGGGCTTTCTATTGGAGAATACTATATAACCTTAAAGTTTACAATCTTAGAACTAGTTCAATTCTTCTGTTGTTCCCACTCAAAACATACCCAGAAAATGCACTTACTTTTTTTAAGTGAGAAGTTTTATTTAGAAGTGGCTCATTTTTTATTAATTGGTAGTCCTCCTACTGATGTAGCTACTTCTTTCTAGATGACTCAATCATCTTAATTTCAAAGCTTAAATTATATATAATGGCTATATAGATAACACTGGGTATCCATCTTTTTCCTAAGCTTTAAGCACAGTTTCAGTATGATATAGGTGGGAGAGTATGATTATTTTCATTTCCTTTCATATTCCTAATTGTTTTGAGATTTTGAAGAGAGGTAATGACAAACAGAAATGGAACATGGGAGGTTCTACCTATTTTTGCTACCTACGTTTATATTTTCTGACTTCTTTAAACTGTTGCACTCTTTTCCCATTGGGGGAAAAAATTGTTACATTCAAAATTTTATTTGCTTTAAGCTTTATGTTCCTAGGAAAGTTAAATAACTGAGAGCTGGTTTGTAAAAATTATTTTTTATGTGACATTAATATTCATCAAGCCTTGTGTAGGCATGTGTAAGACACAGCTATGCATCTTTGAATAATCAGTGTATTATGAGACAGAGTGTTGTCCTCAAACCTGTCACCTTTTGTCACCAATACTTGTGGCATATAACTGTTTTCCTGATGGTACTTCTAATTTGCTGTGGAATCCTCTAAACCTGTGGTCCCCAGGTCCTAGACCACGGACTGGTACTCGTCTGTGGCCTGTTAAAAATTAGGCGACACAGCAGGACATGAGTGGTGGGCAAGCAAGCAAAGCTTCATCTGTATTTACAGCCGCTCCCCATCGCTCACATCACTGCATAAACTCCGCCTCTTGTCAGATCAGCAGTGGCATTAGATTCTTATAGGAGCATGAACCCTACTGTAAAGTGCACATGCGAGGTATCTAGGTTGTATTCTCCTTTTGAGAATCTAATGCCTGATGGTCTGAGGTGGAGCTGAGGCAGTGATGCTAGTGCTGGGAATGGCTGCAAATACAGATTATCATTAGCAGAGAGGTTTGACTGCACGATAAATGTAATGCACTTGAATCATCCCCATACCATCCCCACCTCCACCCCTGTCCATGGAAAAATTGTCTTCCATGAAACTGATCCTTGGTGCCAAAAAGGTTGGGGACCGCTGCAAACAGAACTTTTTCCTTTTAGTCCCAGTTTAAGAGCTGTCACCCAGGAGTTAAGAGTATAGAAGGTAGAATGGGAGGAAAGAAATGTTCATGAAGAAGCTTGAGAATGGGAAAGAGGCAGACAAGGAGACCCTGCCGTCCTTGTTAGTTTAGAGCCCCACTTCAACACTGAACAAATTTCTGCACTTTTCAGGCCAGGCGCGGTGGCTCACGCCTGTAATCCTAGCACTCTGGGAGGCTGAGTTGGGTGGATCGCTCAAGGTCAGGAGTTCGAAACCAGCCTGAGCAAGAGCGAGACCCCATCTCTACTAAAAATAGAAGCAAATTAATTGGCCAACTAAAAATATATAGAAAAAATTAGCCGGGCATGGTGGCACATGCCTTTAGTCCCAGCAACTCGGGAGGCTAAGGCAGGAGGATTGCTTAAGCCCAGTTGCTGTGAGCTATGCTGATGCCACCGCACTCTAGCCCAGGCAACAGAGTGAGACTCTGTCTCAAAAAAAGAAAAAAAAGAAAATGATAGGACATTTATTCTTCAACAATCACTACTTATCTATGGAAAATAAAAAAATTTGACCACTTGCATCTGAAAGTTTTCAACAATTAGCTGTAGCCTAGTTGGGAGGAAGTAAATGTTATACAGATATGAAGGTTTAATTTATTACTGAGGCTAGCCAACAGGCATACCATGACCACCTCCAGCAAAAAAAAAAAAAAAAGGAAAAAAATTGTAGATAAAATTTGAGGAGTTTCTAGAGCCAGGGACTTTATTTGACCTTCACACCCACTATATGAAGTAGGTGATTTATTTTAATGATAAGGACACTGAGGCTTTGAAAAGGCTAATTTATCCAGATCAATAGCCAACCAGAAGCAGAGCCAAAATTCAAAACCAGGTATGATTGACTGCAAAGTCAGAAAGGTTGAGTTGACACTTATCTCCTATACAGAGTATGTGAAATATCTGGAAAGATGTTAGTAAAAATAATGACCTTCGTTATCCCTAAATTGTGAGTCTCAGGTGATTTTTTTTACTTCCCTTTCAGTCCTTTTATGTACTATTTAGATTTCTTAAAATGAGCAAGAATGTGTTTTTTCTAAAAAAAAAAAAAAAATTGAGCTCTAGGGAAAAAAACACCAACACAAACAAAAAACCCATTACTCTGAACTTGAGTTTTGAGACTCTCAAAATAGTGTCCCCATGTTCAAGTGGAAGGAGAGGATACTGAAAGTAGGAGGAAAAACAGAATGGAATGGAGACGTGTTTCTGGACAGATTCATACAGAAGCTACATGGTAGGTCTCCCAGCCTACTCAGACCAGATTAAGCAACATAGTGAGATCCTGTCTCTACAAAAAACAGGAAAATTAGCCAGGCATGGTGACACATGCCAGTAGTCCTGGCTACTCAGGAGGCTGAAGCAGGAGGATTGCTTGAGCCCAGGAGTTTCAGGCTGCAGTGAGCTCTGATGATGCCACTGCATTCTGGCCTGGGCAACAGAGCAAGACCCTGTCTCAAAAAACCAAAAAAAAAAAAAAAAAAAAAAAATCTCAACTCAATCCACCTAAAATGTTTACATCTTTTGGCCCAAAGACCCCTGCCATGAATTTACCTTAAAGAAAAGCTATGTGCAAGAACTTATTTATAGCAACATTACCTATAACAGAGGAAAAACTGGAAGCAACCTAAGAGTCTAAAGCCAAGGCCTATCAATAAATTATAAAGATCAGATAGAAACATGGATAATACTTATTATATGGGAAATAAAAAACATACCATCACAATTTTTTTAGTTATCTTTTTGTTCTTATAAATTTCTCCATTTTTAAAGTCAAAAATTACTTAAAATAATTTCTTCAAAATGCAAGTACCAAAAAAAAAAATGCAAGTATCATAATTGTTAGTAGAGGTAATTAAGGATCAAACTCATGGTGTCATAAACCAGATGGAGCTAAAAGTCTCCCAGCTGGAAAGGGAAAACAGGAAGTTCAAATATGCTAACCAGAGGACAATGACATAGTCATATCATTGACCACTGAAAAGCAGTCCACTCATAGGAAATGAATGTGGGTAGTATGATGAACTATGAAGTTACAACCATACTGAAGCTATAAAAAAGTACATGCTAATTGCCTTCCAATTTATTAGGATGTATTATATTAATAATAAGTATAGTGCAGCCGGATTTTACTGATGAAACCTCATATTTGCAAATATAGTGGAGAAATCTATGCGGAGGTAGTAGGACATGCAATAAAAAAAAAAATCACAATGAATAGGATATTTGCATTACTCCACAGTGAGGTACCCTCCTTATACTTTGCTAGTACTACTCTCAACAGGGCACAATTGCTCGTGTTTAATTGATATTCACAAAATTGTGGAAAATTATTTTATAATTTAATTTTATAATAATGTTATAAAAATGAAATTATTTTATTATAGATTATAATCCAAGATCTTTTTGTAATCTTTTATTGCAGGAAGAAAAGAATACAGACCAAGATAAAACAGGTATACATAAAGAACAGGAGCTGAATATTTTAGAATAATTAGGAGAAGCTTATAGCTATTTGTGATAGAGAAGGAAGACAAATACAGCCTTAGAAGATACTAAAAACACCTAACAGTCTGTGAATAGTGTTGGGTTTTTTTTAAACACGATTCTCACTTCTAAGTGAAATATGCTTTAAATTATCATGTACCTAATATTTTAACCAAAGGAAGATGTGGTAACAGTGACTAAATATAACAATGAATAAATAAGTCATTTTTTTCCCTACTTCTGAAGGCCTTAAAATCTAGCTTTCTCAAAATCCTATATTTTCTTCATAGCCTATTAACTACTGTCTTTTCACTGGAAAATGAGGAAAGCAGTAGAAAATCATGAGTGTGAGGAGAAAATGAGGATCAGATGTTCACAGTCACACTCTGTAAAAGGGCGTAGAAAGAATGAGAGGAAAACAAATTCCTCACCACTGAAAGACATAAAGGTACAAACAAGATGGGCATCCCTGTGACTAAGTCCTCACAATTCTCAGATATTTAAGTCCTTACCCAAGTATGCTAGGTATTTCCATAGTTATTTTGTATTACAGCATTTTAAAATGTTAATGTCCTATAACCCACAAAAAGAACTATCTGTAATTAAGAATGAAATAGCAACATCTATCCTGAATTTACACAGGCTCTAAAAATAGGAAACCCCAATATTGCTGACATTAGGACTTTCTGCCTCATATTTCACCCAAAACATTTATATACTTTAAGGCATTTCCCTTGCATTTTAGTCTCAGAGAATGCAGTGGGTCACAGGCTGCTCTTAAGTCTGTGTAGTGATACTTTCTAATCTAGGAAAGTGATTATACCTTAATAAAATGGAACCCTTTATATGAAGTTTTCTCAAGTAGTCTTTGGAGGTTGGCTTATTAAATCTCATACTTTCTTGCAGTATAACTGGACTTAAATGAATTATCCAGGTTCAGCTGAGGATTCCAAGATGCACAAAGCCCAGAAAACATAGCTTCTGGTCTCATGCCATAACCATGACCTCAGCTACCCAAAGCATGCTTCTGCCAGACATTACTGATTAAAGCATCAACCTTAATAATTGTAGGTAGCCAAATCCAGGTTAAAAAAAAAAAAAAAAAAACAACTTTAAATACATTCCACAATGCTTTAGAGAAGCAAAACAAAAACAAACAGAAAAACCAAACAAACAAAATCACAATTATTAAAAAGCTGATTTTTGCTTAAGACACCAAGCAAGGAATGGACATATGAATATTCCTAACCTGCAAAATGATTCCTCCACATTATATCAGCGAAACTCATTGGTGGGCCACTGGGAGGGTAGTGTTTACCTTTCAGAGGCTCATGATCAGTCCTTATCATATCCATTAAGGAGTTCTCCAACGAGTGCAAGTTAAAAGTGTCATAGGGCCTACTCCGGTCCTAAAAATAAAAACACAGGACAAGATGATACATAAAATTACTTCATAAAATTAGCACCATACTATTTGCTTTCTGCTGTGAATTGGTGACATAAACTAAAATTATAAATAGTTCTTAATAACAGACAAGAATGACTTGGCAACATTAAGTTTAATACAAGTTTCCATGATTAATTAAAGTATATCCTTTTCCCTAGTATTCTATGTGTATGCCCCACTACTTCAGACTGACTTTCTCTCAAATAAACTAAAAAAATTAAATTCAAAAGGAAGAATCAGTGAGTTTTTGCCCTTTGCTTTCCACCACACCTCTACTGTCAAATGAATAGAGACTTCCCACCCCCCAGAGGAAGACCACAATTAAGAACCCAGTCTATAAACAGAATCACTTTTCTGAAAAATCAAAAAGTAAATGTAATTTCAATGTAATTCTATTGGCTATATTTAATATTTATGACCAGTAAGTTACAAATATTAGATACATATTTTAAAAATAAAAATGTGTCCCAAAGTACTAAAATTATTTTGAAAAGCACTCACAAGAAAAGAAACTTTAACCCCAAATAGTGTTTTCATGATGTCAGATTTAAAAACATTTTGAAAAGAGAGAGCTAACACAACCTAAATGAAGAAAAAAATAACTGTTGCACCATATTTACACAAGCCTGCAGGAGAATATCACCTACAAACTCTTCCTAGGATTCCTAGCCCAAAGGGAAGTGCAGCTCATGAACTAAATTAATATTATAGAACAGATCTAGTTTGCTCTGTTTGAGAAAAGCCAGACAAATCTATATCTTAATAACCAAATCAAATCAAACTACAGTGATAAGAGATAATTTTCAGGCTCTTGAGCTGTCCATCTAGCCTTGCACTTGATGACTTACCCTCTCCTAAAGACAAAAATCTTCAGTTACCTGTCTCTCCCCTTGGATAGGAAAGAGACATGGAATATTTTCTTTGGTTCTCCATTTTGGTCTCTATATAATCCAAGAAGGCCTTTTATCTTTAAGGTCTTTTTTTTTGCTTTGTGTTCAAGTTATCAGTGGAAATTCTATGGAGTAAAACTGAATTTCCAGAAATGCAGGCTTATCTGTCTCCATAAGAGGTATCATATTATTTGTCCAAAGTGAAAGCCAGAGGTAAAGAAGTGTGCTGCTGAGGAAACGAAGTGACAACCTATTTCTGGCACTGTCAATACTAGAATGAATATCTAGGAGCCCTCTATCATATCCATACTTCTAACTAGAGCTCTACAGATGTGGGACTGTTTAAGAACAAGATGACAGGGTCAGGGAACTATTAAGAAAAAGCTATTTGGGTTGGGCATGGGGGCTCACACCTGTAATCCGAGCACTGTGGGTGGTAGAGGTGGGAGGATCACTTTAGCCCAGGGGTTGGAGACCAGCCTAAGCAACAGCAAGACTCCTCTCCAAAAGAAATATTAATAGAAAAATTAGCTGGGCATGCTGGCTTATGCCTGTAGTCCCAGATACTCAGGAGGCTAAGATAGGAGGAATGCTTGAGCCCAGGAGTTTGAGGTTGCAGTGAGCTATGATGATGCCACTGCACTCTAGCCCAGGTGACAGAGACCTTTTCTCAAAAAGAAGAAGGAAAAAAAACCTATTTGAAGGCATTCAAGAATCTTTTCAGCCATGACAGTTTATTTTTTCATTTTATTCTTGAAATAATCCTTTAAGATAGATAACAACATACCCATTTTACACATGAAGAAGGTTCAAGGAGGATTCGAACCCAGATCTGATTTCAACGCCAAAACCTAACAGTATCAAAATCTGTCCAAAGAAGTTAATCCAATCTGTGCAACATTCTATAGAAACATAGCATTACATCTAACTGCTGCTGAAAATAACTTTTCTGGAAATGTGGTAGCGAGTTCCTATTACAAGAAGATATCAGAGATTAGATGAATACCTGTCAGGAAATAAAGAGGGTGTTGGGAGGGGCGATTCACACATTTAAACTGAAGTGGTTCCCAAATCTGTCAGACTGTCAAAGTCATGTGTAGCAACAAAGGTTAAAACACAGGTTCCTGGGCTCTAGCTCAAACCCACTTATTCATAATTTTAAAAGAAATAAATGTCCTAGGTGATTCTTATGACTGGCTGAGAGCCACAAGACTAGGTGATTCTTCAAGTTAAGCCTTTCCACTTACGATTCTTTTCAGTAAAATTGGACACATAAGTGAGGGCAGGGGCTGGAAGGCTAGCAGCAGGCAATAAACAAGCCTGGCCACTTTGCAGAGGGTCAGCTTTACAGTCTTCCAACCGATTGTGGGGTAAAGAGGCACTTGGTAGCCCAGTTTTAATCTAAAAGTACAAAATTTGAAATCAAAAGCCAATTTTCAAACTCTGGCACTTCCACTTATTGGCATGTCACTTGTAACAAATTTCTAAGCCTTGTTTATCTTCATCTATAAAATGGAGATAATTCTTTTACAGTTGTTTTCAGTACTAAATGACAGGATGTACAAGCCACCTGTAGCATGGTGGCTATTGTAATATTAGGGAGAACACAAAAAGACTTCTGTGATGCCACCTCAGAGTACTCAAACATAGATTTAAAAACCTAGCAGTTCACAGGTGCTAACCCAACAGGGCTCACTAATGCTCAATGGATGGAATCATATGTGAAAGGCATGACAGAATCTGACAGATTTTACACAGGCTTCTTAATTGAAATTCAGTTCTCTGACTTTTCTCATAAAATTAATTCTATCCATGCCTGATCAATTTCTATTTGCTGCATACCATTCATCTTGTTTGTTTTACAAATAGTAAACATTGCTGAAATAACTGATTCACAGGGAAGCCTGCAAGAAACAGAACAAAAAGGGTAGAAAAACTGCAAAATTCAGTTAAATGCATCAAAGGAAATCATGCATAGAGAAAACCAGGCCACAATTTATCATTCAACGACAAACTAACTCGTTAAGTCTTTTTTCATAAGTTTTGTTTCCCAATATAGGGAAAAAGGAAGACATCTTTTTTGTTTTTAACAAGCAAACACACCAGGAAGCATTAAAACATCTATAAATGATGCATCCCTTTATTGACTCTTTTTCTTAGAAGATAACCAACGAAGATGTTATCAGTTGTACACAGGAGCAGCCCCACCCCCCGACACCACTGCATTAGCCCTGCTCTTTCTTCCCCCAGCTTGATTTAATAAATTTATCAAGTATTTAATATGCGCCCGGCACTGTTCTAAGCATGTTATTGCACTTCACAACCCTCTGTAGTAGGTACATTTTGTCCCCATTTTATAAATTAAACAATTAAGTCTTGGAGAGATTAAGTAAGTGGCTCAAGGTTACAGGGCTAGTAAGTAGCAGAGCCAAGGCTCAAACCCAGTTAAATACAGACCCTGCTCTTAAGGACTCTCACTGCACTGCCTCCCTGACTTTCTCCCATTCCCTCCAGCCTTAAATCCTTTTTACAAACACCTCCCTTTTACCTAATCCTGACACAATCCAGAGAGAAGCCTCTTTGATCCTACCCTGCAACACAGGCAACCTGACCTTTACTTGCCCTTGGTCAATTACCTTCATTCAAATGACAACTAATTAACCTCAAGAAGCAGTTTGATCTACCCTCCAGCATAGCCCCGGGTCAGCCACTAGCAGCCCTATCCCATTCACCTGCCCTTTTCTTGGGAGAGGAATCCAGGACCTTTTTCTAATCTTTCTGGCTTGTACCCAGACATTTCCTCTCCTAGAGATACAAAGTAGAAGGCTCCAAGAGCTAACAGCATCTAAGAAAAAAAGTAGCCCTGAAACTAGGCAATAAAATTAGCCATGATGCCTTCTATACGCTAGGCACTGGGCTAAGTGTTTTACGGCCATGATCTCAATCCTCATCACAACCCTGCAGGGCAGGCATTATTTCCACTTCACAGAGGCAAAAAAACCCTGAGGCTCACAAAGGTTATGCAACTGCTCAAAATCACAGAGCTGGTCAGAAATCACGAGACGTGAACCCAGGTCTGTGACTCTCAAGTCCATGCCAGTAATGTTCCAATGCTTCTACACTGATTAGTTGCAGTGTGCCCCATGAACAATGACGGCTTTGTTGGAAAGAAAGAGACAAAGACAAGACCAAAAATCAAAAGGTGGGTAGATGTTTAAAAGGGCTAGGAAAGGACAAGTGTGGTTGCAAAATAATACAGAAAGACAAGAAAAGGAATTCCTGAGGAATTATCATATGACTTCAACACACATATGGATAAAACATTTCAAAGTTAAATGCATCTAACACATACAAGAAGACTAACCTATGAAACTAGCTACTTCTGAATTTCCACCCTACTGCTCTTATTTCCTATTTAGTGTATGTTATTTGAAAATATCTCAGCTCCCTATCTACACTATAAATTCTGCTTAAGAGTAGTGAATATGCCTTACTTTAAAAGGATATTTATTACATAATATATGAACCCATTCTTCTGACACACACAAACAGAGTATTACAAAAAAAGCCAGTATCCAATCCTGCCTTCTGTTACTCTCTTTAGGCAGTTGTATATTTTAACCAGCCCAAATGAGACTACTTGTAGCCCTCTGGAAAATATGATTATATACTCTCCTTCAGTCACTCAATGGTAAGCAAATGCTCCTTATAGTTAACCTGAAGTCCTTATAAAGTTGAAACTTTTCTCCCTTTCCTGTCCTAGGGGGGAAAATAATTACTCAGCATCTGCTGTGAATTTTAATATTCCTTGAAATTGTTGTTAAATACAGGCTTCTATGAAAAAATTCTCAAGAATCTTCAATGTAGCCTAGAATAAGATTAGGGAATACACAGAAATTATGAGTTCCCCATCTTTTTCTTTTTGAGGATGACTAACTCCTTTTTATCAAATTATATTTTTTCCTTGCTGTAGAACAGCTAACTAAGGTTCCAGAGAGGAAAAAAAACCAAGAGAATAGTTTCACATGCTCTGAAGGATGCTCAAAAATTAGATGAGCGAGACTCAACTTAAAAGCACATCTCTGCCTAGTCTCTTCATGCCCCTCACCCTCCAATCTTTTGTCACAGCTCTTCTTATTGGTCTTAACCAGGCAGGTCGGATAAGAGGCTCAGCACATCAGACACAGGGGAACATGGCTCTTGGAATCACGTTATTCAACTGAAATGACCCTACATATTGAGGATGGATCTAGCAGGGTAAATGCTAGTGGGTCACCTGTACAAAACATACAAACACCTGATGTGGCCACTGCTAACTGTGGTAAACAGTTCATGGCTAAGTACATATGCACTTCAAAAAGGAGTGATTATACAGGTTAGCAGTGTGCTAGGAAAAAGGCAGAAATGGGACAGATCTAGGAAGGATAAAAAAAGGGAAAGTAGTAACTGTGATGGTCAAAAGATAGGCTTCAAAGAACTACAAAAATTAAAATTGCCCCTTTCCCTGGTTATTGTGCATGTGACATTTGAAAGTGATTAGCTGATATCACCTAAAAACATTGGGTTGTTAGCCAGCAGAATATTATCTCGAGCAGCTTATTAGACATTGATTTATTAGGCATAATAATGTAGGTGGAGTTTGACCTTTGCTACCAAAACCTATCTTAGAACATTATGCAAAAGTGTATCTTTTCTTTTTATGGATCATAAACGTCGAAACCCTTCCACAACACTGACCACTTTCAGGTAGAGTTAGACACTTCTTCCCCACTCCAGACTGACTCCAGGTAATCAGCACTAACTTAGTATACTGTAATTACTTCTTTACATGCCTGTCACCCTCAATAAACTGAAAGTCTAATAGAACAGAAATGTGTCTTATTTCTCTTATTTCCCATCACCTATCAGAAGGCCTGACACAGAACAGACATACAGTAAATGCTTGCTTCACATTTAAATTGTCCTTTTGAGGAATTCATCTTGCAAGATTTTCAGTTAAAACTAAGAAAGAACTATACATTTATTAGAATGGCTAGAAACAACAAACCCTCCCACCTCCCGACAATTCCAAATGTTGATTAGGGTGCAGAACAATCAGAAGTCTCATAAATTGCTGGTGAGAATGCAAAATGGTACAGCCACTTTGGAAAAACAGTTTGGCTATTTCTTATAAAACTAAACATACACTTAAGCACACAACGTAGCAATCCCACTCCTAAGTATTTATCCAAGATAAATAAAACCACATGTCCACACAAAAACCTGTACATGAATGTTTATAACAACTTTGTAAAAACTTTATTCATAATTTCCAAAAACTGGAAGCTACCCAAATGCCCATCAACTGGTGAAAAGATAAATTATGGTACATCCATATAAGGAATATTATTCAGCAATAAAAACAAATGAATTATTAATACACACTGTAACATGAATGAACCTTAAAAACATTACAAGTGAAAGAAGCCAATCACAGAAGATTACAAATTGTATGATTCCATTCATACAAAATGTCCAGAACAGGCAAATTATCTCCATAGAGATGGAAAGTAGATTGGTTATTGCCTAGGGCTGGGAAAATCAGGGGCAAATGTGGATTGACTGTTAATGGGTATAGGATTGTTTCTTTTTGAGGTGATAAAAATGATCTAGAGTTAGAAAACAACAATTGACGTGCAATTTTGTAAATATACTAAAAACTGCATTGTACAAAAGAGTGAACTCCATAATATGTTAAAAGGAACTATGACACTACCTGCAAATCATCTACTTTAGGTATAGAATACATAAGCCCTAATAACTTTTTTTTTTTTTTTTTTTTTAAGAGATAGGGTCTCATTATGTTGCCCAGGCTGAATTGGAACTCCTGAGCTCAAGCGATCCTCCTGCCTCAGCCTCTGGAGAATTTTTTTGAACTATGACTCAAGGAAGGCAAAGCTTGACACCAGCTGCTCCACTCAGGAGCCACGAAAGGACCCAGGTACTTAAATCTAAACTAGACAGCAGTAAAACTCAAAAGGCAACCCTACTGCCAATCAAATAACTAATGCCATCCATCATCACAACATGTGTCATTTACATTTCTCAGGATGTCTCTAATACTCCTCTAGGAATCTGTTAGTAGTTATTAACCATATTACCCACAAACAGCATCTTCTCATATCTCCCGTTGCTTCTGATGTGTGTTCTTTTGTTTTGTTTTGTTTATTCCAGAGATTCCTGTCTTATAGTGATGTACTGTGTCCTTCAGAGACCCAGCTCATTCCAGTTATGACCAGGGCACATTATAAGAATGATGTGCTCCAGCATCGACAGCATCTAAAGCAACTCCCTAAAAGCATCACTGGGCCATAAAAGATATCTATCAGTCTTCCCTGCTGCTGTTCATTTCCATTGTTGTTTGACTTCGGTGGTTGGGTGAGGAGACATGCAGCAGAATTCGCAGATTCACCAGAATCTGACAGGGGCCGCGACGTGAACGCTTCTGCTGTGGCCCCCTGTTATCTTCTTGACCCTTGGATTTAGGAACCAAGCAGCAGGGTTTTTTTTTTAATTTTTTTATTTCAGCATATTATGGGGGTACAAATGTTAAGGTTACGTACATTGCCCTTGCCCCCCTCCCCCTTCCAGTCAGAGCCTCAAACCTGACCATCCCCCAGACGATGCATATCACACTCATTATGTATGTATATACCCATCCCCTCCTCCCCCCTCTCGTCTGCCCAACATCCAATAAATGATGTTCCTATGTGTCCACTTAGGTGTTGATCAGCTAATACCAATTGGCTGGTGAGTACATGTGGTGCCTGTTCATCCATTCTTGGGATACTTCACTTAGTAGAATGGGTTTCAGCTCCATCCAGGAAAATACAAGAGGTGCTATATCACCATTGCTTATTATAGCTGAATAGTACTCCATGGTATACATATCCACATTTTATTAATCTACTCGTGTATTGATGGACACTTGGGTTGTATCCACAGCTTTGCAATTGTGAATTGTGCTGCTATAAACATTAGAGTGCAAGTGTCCTTTTTACAGAGTGTCTTTTGTTCTTTTGGGTAGATGCCCAGTAGTGGCATTGCTGGATCAAATGGTAGATCTACTTGTATTGCTTTCACGTATCTCCATATTGCTTTCCACAGGGGTTGCACTAGTTTGCAGTCCCACCAGCAGTGTAGGAGTGTTCCTGTCTCTCCGCATCTACGCCAACATTTATTGTTTTGGGACTTTTTTGATAAAGGCCATTCTCACTGGAGATAAGTGATATCTCATTGTGGTTTTGATTTGCATTTCCCTGATTAGAGATGTTGAGCATTTTTTCATATGTTTCTTGGCCATTCTTCTGTCTTATTTTGAAAAGTTTCTGTTCATGTCCTTTGCCCACTTTTTGATAGGGTTGTTTGATTTTTT
>CAUYMX010010551.1:0-11103 GCA_963573855.1 Lepilemur septentrionalis | reverse complement strand
TGGAAACTAAACAACCTTCTGCTGAATGATCACTTCATAAATGAGGAAATCAAAAGATTCTTTGAACTAAATGACAAAGGAGACACAAGTTATCAAAATCTGTGGGACACAGCTAAAGTAGTCCTGAGAGGAAAGTTTATTTCCATAGATGCCTATATTCAAAAATCAGAAAGATCACAAATAGACAACCTAATCAATCAACTCAAAGAGCTGGAAAAAGAAGAACAGACTGACCCCAAACCCAGCAGAAGAAGTGATATCAATAAGATCAAAACTAAATGAAATTGACAACAGGGAAACTATACAAAAGATTAGTAAAACAAAAAGCTGGTTCTTTGAAAAATTAAACAAAATTGACACACCTTTGGCTAGACTAACAAAAAGCAGAAAAGAAAAATCTCTAATAAGCTCCATCAGGAACAATAAAGGAGAAATTACAACTGATGGCATAGAGATACAAGATATAATTTATGAATACTACAAAAACCTTTATGCATACAAACTGGAAAATGTGGAGGAAATGGACAAATTCTTAGAAACACACAGCCTCCCTAGGCTCAACCAGAAAGAAATAGAATTCCTGAACAGACCAATATCAAGTACTGAAATTGAAACAGCAATAAAAAAACCTTCCTAAAAAGAAAAGTCCCAGGCCAGATGGTTTCACACCCGAATTTTACCACACCTACAAAGAACTGGAGCCTATCCTGCAGAAATTATTCCACAACATCGAGAAGGATGGAATCCTCCCCACCATGTTTTAGGAAGCCAGCATCACCCTGATACCAAAACCCGGAAAGGATGCAACAAAAAAAGAAAACTACAGACCAGTATCCCTTATGAATACAGATGCAAAAATTCTCAACAAAATCCTAGCTAACCGAATCCAGGTGTTTATCAAGAAAATAATCCATCACAACCAAGTGGGCTTCATCCCAGAGATGCAGGGATGGTTCAACATACGTAAATCTGTAAACGTAATTGACCACATAAACAGAAGCAAAAACAAAGACCATATGATCCTCTCAATAGACGCAGAAAAAGCATTTGACAAAATTCAACACCCTTTGTAGTAAGAACGGTTAACAAAATAGGCATAGATGGGGCTTACATAAAAATGATACAAGCCATATACGACAAACCCACAGCCAACATCATACCGAATGGGGAAAATTGAAAGCGTTCCCACTTAGAACCGGAACAGGGCAAGGTTGCCCACTATCTCCACTTATTTTTCTTTTCATTTGTGATTTGGTGGAAAAAGCCGTGGACCATGAACTAGAAGAACTTGGTCTGAATCTCTGCTCTAACACTAGTTGTTTGCCATTGGAAAATCAGTTAACTAATTTCCCCCCCCCAACCCCAACTTTTTAAAATAGGTGAATACATTTTAAATATTGTGATAAAATATACTTGACATAAAATTTACCATTTTAATAATTTTTAAGTATATAATTCAGCGGTGTTAGGTACAGTCACATTGTCGTGCAACCATCACTATCATCCATTTCCAGAACTTTTTTCCATCTTCCTGAATTCAAACTCCTTATCAATTAAATAACTCCCTATTCTCTTCTCCCCTAACCCCTGGCAACCACCATTCTACTTTCTGACTCTATGAATCTGACTGCTCTAGGCAACTCATATAAGTAGAATCACACAATATTTATCTTTCTGTTACTGGCTTATTTCACTTAGCATAATGTCTTCACATTTCAGCCATGTGTTATAGCACACACGTGAAGTCCCAGTTACTTGGGATGCTGAAGCAGGAGGATTGCTTAAGCCCTGGAGTTTGAGTACAGCCTGGGCAACATAGACTGTCGTGTTAAAAAAAAAAAAAAAGTCTTCAAGTTTCAAAAAAATTAAAATTACCATAGAATCCAGCAATTCTACTTTTTGGTGTATACTCAAAAGACTTGAACAGATATTTATACATCCAACTTCATAGCAGCAGCATTCACAGTAACCAAAATGTGGAAGCAACCTAGATGTCCATGGATGGATAAATGGATAGACAACATAGATGATCCTGTGGGTCTTATCTTTAATTCTGTTAGTGTGATGGATCATGTTGATAGATCTGTGTATGTTAATCTATGGAAATGTAGATTGGTACAATCATTTTAGAAATAGTATGGAGGTTCCTAAAGAAATGAAAAATAAAAGTACTGTAGTATGGTCCAGCAAATCCTCTTTTTGAGTATATATCCAAAGGGGGTGAAATCACCATCTCATCAAGATATCTGCACTCCCTTGTTCAGTGCAGCACTATTCATGACAGCCAAGATACGGAAACAACCCAAGTGTCTGTCAGTGGACCAACAGATAAGAAAATTGTGTGTGTGTGTATATACTACATACACATATGTTCATATGCGCACACACACCATGAAATACTGAGCCTTAAAGGAGATCCTTCCATTTTCTACAACATGGATGGACCTGGAGGGTGTTATGCTACATGAAATCAACTAGACACAAACAGAAAAATATTGATCTCACCTATAGGTAGAATCTAAAAGATAAAGTTTAAAAAAGGTCAAAGATACAGAGAATGAAATGGTAATTGCCAGGAGTGGTGGAGGGTGGGCGTAGGGGGCAAGTGGGGAGATGTAGGTCAAAGGATACAAAGTAGCAGATATGTAGGATGAACAAGTCCAGAGATCATTAGTACATTAGCAATTCCAATGTGGACTAGTACAACACGAGGACGTTAATTAGGAAATTGTGTTGTATGAGTTTCTTGTTAAATAGATTTTAGCTGTTCTCGTCACACACAGTTATGTGAGATAAGTATGTTTATCTTTAGTGTAGTAATTCTTACTATCTATATCACAAAACATCACGTTGTAAACTTCACATATACATAATAAAACTTATTAAAAAACTATAAGCAAGCATAATTTGGGTTCAAAGAAAGTAAAGCTATATTAACTGATGGGAATGGATAATTAAAATATTATATATCTGTATGCTGTGGTCTGAATGTTTGTTTTTCCCCCAAAAATTCGTGTGTTAAAACCCTAACTTCCAAGTAATGTTACTAGGTGGGGCCTTTGGGGAGGTGTTTAGGTTGTGGACTGGTCTTCATCCCATGAGTCTTCATCATGGGATTAGTGACCTTATAAAAGAGGCTCAAAGAAGTTTGTTTATTCCTTCACCACGTGAGGACGCAGCAAGAAGGCACATCTGTGAATCAGGAAATTGGCCCTCAGCAGACACTGAACCTGCTGATACCTTAATCCAGCCTCCAGAACTATGAGACATAAATTTCTGTTGTTCGTAAGCTACCCAGTTTATGACATTTTCTTATAGCAGCTGAAATGGACTAAGGCACTGTACAATATATTATCTGTTGAAAATAAAAAGTGAAGTACAGATACACATTACATCTTGGATGAACTTTGAAAACATTATGGTAAGTGAAAGAAGTCAGTCGCAAAAGACCCCTTTTTATGACTCCGTTTATGTGAAATCTCCAGAATAGGCAAATCCACAGAGACAAAAAAATAGATGAGTGGTTGTCTAGGGCCTGGAGGGTAGGGAGGAAATGGGGAATGACTGCTTGTAGGTACAGATTTCCTTTTAGGATAATGAGAACATTCCAAAATTGATTGTGGCTGCACAACTCTGTGAATATACTAAAAACCTTGAAATGTATGCTTTTTAAGTGGGTGAATTGTATGGCAAGTGTATATCTCAATATAGCTGTTATTTTTTTTAAAAAAAACAATAACAGAGTGAAGTGGGAAAATTTGGGAAACAAGGCTCTCAATCGGGACAGGAAAGGCACCAAAAATACAAGTCAGTGGTTTATCCTTAAATTATTTGCATTTACTTTTCAAATGCAGTTAGATGGGTAGTCCTCAAACTTATTTATTGTACCAATTCCTTCTTTATAGCCCAACCCAAAGAAGCTATGAGGGAAAAAGATAGGACAGGGGTCTCATGGTTACTACCGAGAGAAAAATGATAAACTATCCATCAGTGATGAATAGTTATCTGAGTATTGCCATTTGTGACATTGAACAATTAAGACTTAGAAATATAATTTGATTTAAACTTGCTACCTATGGGTAAATGTCAAATTTTAGTTATAAAATGGTAATTACTGTGCGGGTGAAAAGAAATACAGCACCAAACTTATATTTTACTTGACCTCCTTGGTAATATAATCAGATTCTTTATATTTAAAAATTGATTTCCCAACCTTTATCCACTTTTCCACACTAAACAGAATGGCTGTAATCTCAGACAGTTGAGAACAAGTAGATGTAATATGGCATTGTGTGAGAGGTAGCCTTCTAGATCCCAAAGGGTTTCAAGGACTCATTTCCAATAGAACAATTATAATTGCAGAGTCCTAGAAAAGGGCTTAGAAGAAAAGGGAAAAATTAAAAAAGTGGTTCTTAAATACAAAGGTGGACGCTAGGACAAGAATGCATGCAATAATTGTGACCTTGGCATTCTCGCTGTGAATTTCAGCTCAGTCGCTGTCATCTATGTTCTCTAGTCTTGTGCTGTTTGCCCATGACTTTGTTTTTGGGTATAAAAAAATAACCAAGCTATGATTTGCGAATCCTCAGCTTTTAAGCTAAAAGAATGAGTTGATATGACCTCTGGAACACACTTTTGGAGAGAGAAATTACCTAAGAGAACAGTTTGTCTGCAAGTCAGAAATCCTACTAAATTTTGTATGCTAGCTTACAAGTTAACAATAGAAAAGGCTTTCACAGAAGCAAGTAAATACAAACACTTTTGAATCAATGTTGCGTTTTTAGAAGGAAACTGTTTCAGCAGATGAGCCAAATAGATTAAACACAGCAGCAAAATCTTTGAGGTCCCTCCAGCTGTTTCTAGTTCTAATACTGTATAGTAGCTGGATCAATAGGGAAAATTCAGTTTGAACATCAGTAATTGCTACCTGGGTGATGTGACCAGTCCAACAAACTACATTTATTTCAGCGTATTATGGGGGTACAAATGTTAAGGTTGTGTATATTGCCCTTGTCCCCCCTCCCCCCGGGAGTCAGAGCTTCAAGCATGTCCATCCCCCAGACGGTGCTCATTGCACTCACTGTGTATGTATATACCCATCCCCTCCTC
This sequence comes from Lepilemur septentrionalis, assembly GCA_963573855.1. NCBI lineage: Eukaryota > Metazoa > Chordata > Mammalia > Primates > Lepilemuridae > Lepilemur > Lepilemur septentrionalis. The sequence goes on along the minus strand of CAUYMX010010551.1, from coordinate 5,994 downwards.
CCTCCTCCCATCTGCCTGACGCCCGGTGAATGTTACTACTATATGTGCACTTAGATGTTGATCAGTTAAAACCAATTTGATGGTGAGTACATATGGTGCTTATTTTTCCATTCTTGGGATACTTCACTTAGTAGAATGGGTTCCAGCTCTATCCAGGATAATACAAGAGGTGCTGCATGCATCACATTGTTTCTTATAGCTGAATAGTACTCCATGGTATACATATACCACATTTTATTAATCCACTCATGTATTGATGGACACTCGGGTTGTTTCCACATCTTTGCAATTGTGAAGTATGCTGCTATAAACATTTGAGTGCCGATGTCTTTTTTATAGAATGACTTTTGTTCTTTTGGGTAGATGCCCAATAATGGGATTGCTGGATCAAATGGTAGATCTATCCAAGTCCTATTGATTTTGCCTCCCTTCCTTCCTGTCCAGCTCCACTGCCACTGAGTTGATTAATTTTCATTATTCACCAATTCCCACCATATGCTTCTTGATATTTCTCAAATAATATCCCCTTCTTTCCATCCACATCTTTATTTCCTTATTTCAAACCTCATATTTTTATTCTGAATTTCTACATCAGTCTCCTAATTGATCTTAAAGTCTTCAGCCTCATTCTCCTTTCCAAAGTAACCTTCATGATACTGCTAGATTGATCATTCTAAAATGAAACACAGATCATATTACTCCCTTACTTAAAATCCTCCCATTAAAAAGCAATTTCTTTAATTTGTCTCTAGATTAAGAGCCAAATTCTTAAGGGTGTCATTTAAGGCCTGAGGCTCTGCATACCTCTTTATTCCTGTGGTATCCCCTTTGCTTTAGCCATACTTTCATTTGTAGGTAGTGTTAGATTTACCTCTGCCCTCTGCTCAGTGTTACTTTGTGCCTGCGTTTTCTCCCATCTCTCTTCTACACATTCTGACCTGAAAACCTTTCCTCTGGTCTTCCTTAGTAAGTACCCTATGCTCCCCAAGATCACAGGAGTTACCACTCTTTATTATAGTTTGTGAGACTTGCCCACCAGATTGTGAATTTACTGATAGCAGTATGTGCAATTTTTATTTTGTGCATTCAGTATCTAATACAATGATTTGTGATTTATTTAATAAATGATAAATACATTTATATACAAATTTGGAGTACATAATTTTCATTTCCATTTTTTAATAATTAGGAAGATGGAGGTAGACATGCCTATATTGGATAAACTTTGAAGAAAAGAACTTTATCTCTCTCCTCAGCTTGAGTGCTACCATGTGTTCATCCCTGGGTGAGGCAATGCATTGAATGAAATCAAAAGAAATAAAGGAAGAACTGGTGTTATAATTTTCTTTTTCTTTGACAAAATGTGTCTTTAAATAATTCATTTTGTACTCATAATTCAGCATGTTTTATTTTTAGTCCAGTTTAGTTTTAGGGAAACAAATAGAAATCATTTAGGTTAGCATCTAAAATGCTAATTTTGAACTTTCTGACTATAGTGTGGCACTTGTCCAATAGAATCTGTTAAAAATTTTCCTCTGGGTCAGATCTAAGTTGAGAAGAATGAGGTAACTTTAATGTGAACCCAGATTGTAATGTAGGCTTTCTCTCTAGTGAGTTGCCAAACTCACAATTCCATTTGTATCTGGAATTGGGGAAGCTGAGTTTAATAGGGATGTTTGCCAAGTTAGAAAATCTTGGCAAGGTGGTCTGATTCTCTGTGCTTAATTATATAGTTTTATTATAAAGTTCTTCACATGTTCATTTGTAGATACCTATTATTCTTTCAAGGTGAAATCACTGGTTGCCAATCTCACATATATTATTCTTTTGGTAGTTAATCATTTACTGTCAAGCCTTCCATCTCTCTAAGAAGGCCAGCATACAGTTTTGTATATTACCACTAGTTATCCAGTTCTGTATCTTTGCTAGATTTATGAATTTTAAAGCTGCACAGTGTTAAGCCCTTAGAAAGACTGAGTTCTTGGTGTATTAATTCATCTCATATTTATTGAGTGCCTGCTCTGACCCCATTTTTAGGTACTGAAACATAGACAACAGTGAATGAAACAAAGTTCTAGCATTGTAGGTATTTTTATGTTACAGTGGGTAGAGGTAATAAATTACCCATAAAAAGCTATAATATATCAGGTACTGATAACTGCTATGAAGAAAAATAAAGCAAGATAAGAGGGATACAGAATGACAGATGTGTTTGTGATATTATATATAGAATGGTCAAGAAAGACCTGTCTGATAAGGTGACTTTTAGTAGAGATGTAAAGGAGATAAATAAATGAGCCATACAGACTTCTGGGAAAGAATGTTCTAGTCAGAGGAAACTGATGTGTGAGTGTGTTTGGTGTTTAAGAAACAGTAAGGAGGTTTAAATGGCTGCAGTTGGATAAAATGGCAAGATAAGTAGGAGATGAAATCATAAGGATAGCAGGGGACTAGATCACTTAGAGCCTTCATAAACCATGGTAGGACTTTAACTTTTACTCTGAGTGAGACAGGAAGTCATTGAAGGGTTTTGAGCAGAGGAATGATATGATCTGACATATGATTTAAAAGGCTTGTTCTTCATTGAGAGGGATTATAGCAGGACAAGGAGCAAAGCCAGGTGAAGAGTGAGGAGGTTACTTCATCAGTAGTATAGGTAAGAGATGCTGGTGGCATGGACCGGGTAGTAAAGGTAGAAGTGTTGATAAGTGGTCAGATTCTGGATATATTTTGTATTTTCTGATTACCTAACTGAGGGTTGTGAGAGAAAGAGAGTCACAGATTTTTGGCCTGAGCTTTTGGCTTGGATATCGAGAAGAATGAAAGCAGGAAATGATGTTAAACATATCTATAGTAAAGATGTTTTAATCTTTTTTTTTTAAAAAGGTAATTATTACTGTATGTCATGATTATCTCTTAAAACATATTCTGCTTTATCTGCTTTAGTATCTTCCATAACTCAAAAATCTCATCTTCAGGCTGTTTCTTACTACCTCACATTTTGTTCTCCCTGGTCATGCTGTTTATTTGGTGCTTAGTTCTTTACTTTTTTTATTTTAAAATTTATTTTAAAATGTATGTTATATTATTATGCAAATATTGTGAGGCTAACAGATCAGGAGACAACTGCCATTGAAAAGATAGGTTATTATAGTTCCTAAGAGGAGTGGGGCATACCACACCACACAGGGCCTCCCAGGGAAGCTCCTGGATTAGTTAGGAGATGGAAGGAGCTAAAGATATCATGTATTATAGAACCTGGACTTCCTCACCAAACTGGCAGTAATGAGGTATCTCTCCCCTTACCCACTAAGGAGGTCCAGAAAACAATCAAAACTTTTACTATCACCCAGTAGTAATGTCACCCCCAAACAATGGAGACTACATAGGGATACAGAACTTCTACCCCCACCCAGCAGAAATGAGGAACCACTCCTGCCAGCAGAGGCTAAATGGGGAAGCTGGACTTCAAACTCTACCTGGCAGTAATGAGCCCCCTTTCTCTGCTAAAGCAATGTCACAAAAGTCCAGCTAAAACAGGAGGTTTAAATAAGATCCAGAGTCTCAGAATGTAATAGGAAAAAATGTCCAATTTTCAACCAAAAATTAATCATCATACCAAGAACCAGAAAGATTATAAGCTGACTAAAAAAAGGCAATCAACAAATGTCAACACCAAAAAGACAGAAATGTCAGAATTATCTCACAAATATTTTAAAGCAGTCATGAGAAAAATGCTTCAATGAACAATTATGAAAATGGCTGAAAGAAATGTAAAGGTGTAGAAAGTCTTAGCAGAGAATCAGAACATACAAAGAAGAACCAAATGTAAACTTTAGAACTGAAAATTACAATAACCAAAATAAAAAGCTCAGTAAATGGGTTCAACATGAGAAAAGAGGGACAGAGAAAAGAATCAATGAACTGGAAGAAAGAACAATAAAATGTATACTATATATATAACAGAAAGAAAGCAGACTGGGGGAAAAATGAACAGAGCCTCAGGAACCTGTGGAACTAAAACAAAAGGTCTAACCATTCATGTCTTTGGAGTTCCAGGAGAGGAGAAAGAGAATGAGTCTATAAAAAGTATTTGAAAATATAATGGCTGAAAACGTCCCTAATTTGGCAAGAGACATAAACCTACAGGTTCAAAAAGCTGAACAATCCCCAAACAGGATAAACCTAAAGAAATTAATACCATGACACATCATGATTAAACTTAGGAAAACTAAAGACAAAGAAAAACATCTTGAAAACAAAGAAAAATGATACCTTACAGTTGTCCTTACACAGAGAAAAAACAAAATGACATCAGAATTCTCATCAGAAACCATGAATATCAGAAGAAAGTGGCATAACATTTCTCAAGTGCTGAAATAAAACAACTGTCAACCGAGAATATTATATCCAGTGAAAATATCCTTAATGAATGTGTGAAAAATCAAGACATTCTCAGATGAAGGAAAATTAAGAGAATTTGCCACCACAGACCTACATTAAAAGAATGGTTAAAGCAAGTTCTCTATAGAAAGGAAAAAATAGGTGTAGAAAACTTGGACCATCTGGAAGGAAAAAAGAATATATTACTAGTAAGCAAAAATGAGGTAAATACAATAAATAAACTTTTAGTTGTTGCAGTATTCTTTCTACATAGTCTTTCATTTTGTTCTTTTATAATGTATAAATGTTTATGGTTCATTATATATGGTGACTGCTAAAGCAAAATATATTGTACCATAGTCCAGGTGAGCTACTTTATTTAAATAGCTGAGATAAAAATTTCAAAGCTTATAATGGCAGCCAAACAATACTCCTTTTTTGAGGAGGTATTATACCGTTAAAAATGCCTACTATAACTCTAAAATTAAGCATTAAAAGGTCTTATCTTCAAACTTATTTAACATTTTTAAATATTATTGATTTTTTCCATAAATGTTTTTAATTGATTTTATCCACTACTCTTTGTAAAGCTTCATTCTCATTACATTATTCTGACGTATATAACTTAATCTGCTTTTTTTATTAGCAAAGCTCTCCTTTTTTGCCAATGTGGAAATTTCAGTCATCAGTGATGTAGAATGAACATAATGCTTTCAGGAAAGTTCTGTGTTGTCTAAGGAATGTCAATGCCTACCCAGACAATATCCCAAAGAGTAGCGTTTATCATTCAAGCCTGATCTATCAGTATAATAAATATGGAACTATCTCATAGGGTGGACTTAAATTAATGAAGTTCATTGGTATACAAACCAAAATTCCAATTTATTACTTTAAAAATAGATATTTAACTCTGAAGCTAATCATCGTACTCTCTTCTGAAGTCAGTTTTATGTAGGAACCCAAATTTTAGGCAGAAGTGTGTCAGGTGAACCTGGTTACTAGTATAAAGCAGTTAGTTTGATGATATTATTCACTGCTGTCATCAAGTTATGCTTATCCGCTCCTGCTGCCCCAGAAGCCACGGGAGCAGGGAGCTGGGGGTAGGGGGGGCAGCCCTGGAGAAGGGGCTGTGGCCGTACACGGGGACCCGGCTGCAGTGCCTGAGGGGCTGACAAGAAGCTACTAAAGTTCCTGTGGAAGCAAAGTAGAATTTCCTAAGAACATAATGGATGGAGAGGAGAAAACATATGGTGGCTGTGAAGGCCCTGATGCCACGTATATCAAATTGATATCTTCTGATGGTCATGAATTTATTGTAAAAAGAGAACATGCGTTAACATCAGGAACAATAAAAGCCATGTTGAGTGGCCCAGGTCAGTTTGCTGAGAATGAAACCAACGAGGTCAATTTTAGAGAGATCCCTTCACATGTGCTATCAAAAGTATGCATGTATTTTACCTACAAGGTTCACTACACTAACAGCTCCACAGAGATTCCTGAATTCCCAATTGCACCTGAAATTGCACTGGAACTGCTCATGGCTGCGAACTTCCTAGATTGTTAAATAAAATAAATTATAATAAACTGTTAATTTTTTCAATATTTAATACC